>APFE031559935.1:0-14526 GCA_000404065.3 Pinus taeda | reverse complement strand
GTCCCACAAAGCCTTCGTCGTAGCTTCCCCTGATACATTCAACAATACTGAATCTGAGACACACAATCATATTGTGCTCTTTGCCTTCCAATCCAAATTCTTCCATTCTTCATCGGAAACTCCCGTTAGTTTAGTACCTGGATCTACCGTGATCCACTAATCTTGATCCACCAATAGATCCTCCATCTTGAGTTTCCACAACTCAAAACTCTGATCATTAAATTTCTCGATCTCTATATTTCCACTGCTCGCCATCTTCTTTCACCACCAGAATTGATCTCACAGATCTCCCACTGAACAGGGTCTACCACAGGCCCGAGCGAAACCCCTCAACAACAAAGGCTTCCCCTTGAAGCCAAAATAGCTATGATACCAAATGTAGGTTTTAACCCCGTAAATAAATTACCTGAATTCTAAAACACAAAAAAATAAACAATTCGAGAGCATAACACATTAAACACATATACACAAAGATTTCCCCTGGATCCCAAAACCGGGACTACCAGCTTGATTTTTCATTATGTTCCTTTCAATGTTATAATACATATTTATACATGCCGAAGCATCCAATACCATGGACCGAAAACCATCGCCTCCAATACCATGGACCGAAACCATCGCGTCCAATACCGTGGACTGAAAACCATCGCATCCAAAAACATGTGCGAAAATCATGCACAAAACCATAGGTGGGTCTGCCCAACCTAACATAGGGTCCAAAACCAAAGTTTTCTGGGGCGCTGCCCTAGGCCCCATAAAGTGGGGTTACAGGTACACCTCAAACCCCATGTGATCCCCCCCCCCCCTTCCCCACTTATAACCCCTGGTTAACTACGTGGGCTAGTCGTGGAAAGAATATAACACAACCCAACATACTCCTCATCTATCATCAAACCCGTCTTTAACTCATATAATTAGTTGGCTTTGCTATCGTGGTACCTCTCTAACAAATATTTATTCCTAAAAAGTCTCTTCAATTCATGCCAACTCAACTCCTCTATCATGATGTCTTTAACCTGCTTCACATCTTTCCACAAGATATCTGCTTTTCCTTTGAGGTTGAAGATAACTATTTTGTCCTTCATGTTCTCTGTATAATCATGCAGCTCAAATAAATTCTTCATCCCAAGTAGCCATGCCTCTACATCCTTTGGATTCTTTAAATCCCCATCAAAGGTAGGTTGCTTGGATTTCTTGAAATCATCTAGAAAATATCCCATGTCACTCCTCCTATAAGGATGATAACGATGACAATCATAGTACCTCTCACAACCAAAACTAAAATATAACCTTGGTCCATCACCTCTCCTATCCGGTATATCCAAGAGCTTGACATGTATGATTGTGTCATATCTATCTGACCTATGACCACCATGAGACCTAATGCCATATGTTCCATTAGTGCTATCCTCCTGCCCATCCCTGATCCTAAGAGGTCCTTATCTCTACAATTCTGAAAAACTATGAAGGATTGCCGCATTAATTTCTGCTTGTTTCTCATGTACCTGAATGATTATGTCATTATTTGCTTTGCAACTTCTTCTTTATTCCTTCAAACTTTTAAATGTGTCTGCTAAGTCATAATATTTCCCACCACCATGCTGCTCCTATGATCCATAGGGAGAGTCTCGTGAACTGTAGTCTACCATCTTGCTAGTCATCTTTGATCTTCTTCCTGCAAGTATACCATGTTAGCTTAAACCAAATCATAACATGATCAACATACCTAAGTATAGTTCAGGGGATGATATCTCGTATGCAAGATCAACCAGATTAACGCAATATATGTATAAACATAATCATATCCACATATAATCAACATCTCAACCATTATCCAATCATCAATGCGTGACCATACCACCCATAGGCTATGACCTCATGCAGGACCACTATAACCATGTCAATCTATGCATAATGACATATAGACACTGACATGCATAACAAGTGCATAATCGACATACACTCATGACGACCACATCCAACAACAACACCATCAACTCTCACATGACGACACAATTGCAACCATGACCTCCACCGTGCATACACAACAAGAACATAAACCATAAACATGAAGAACATATTTGTAATCAACATGTATGCATGCCTAGCACACTGCCCATCAAGTCCAACGGGTGAACCATGCTCTGATACCACTCTCTGTAACACTCTCCTCCCACATTTACCCAAGTTAACCTGTTTGTTAGGGTAAACATGTGACGAGAGGTTACTATGATGTGATTCAACTATCCATGTGTATTTAAGGAAGTGGAAGCAACAAAACCAAACAAACTAACCTTCCTCAGGAGCTACAAACCCTTAAGGAGGCAACCAACCCTTCTAGGTGCTTAACCCTTGAGGGAATTTGTCATTTTACTAATCTATACCCTCAACCGCTCCCATAACAAGCCATGCATACGAATGAGCCTTCCAATCACTCCCACGACAAGGCATGCCATCAAATGTGGAATTTTTCAGGCAGTTCTGAGCCAACAACCCCAGATTTTGAGCCACTTTTTCAGGGCTAGGTCTCAGGACACTGCCCAAAACTTCATGAAACTTTCAGAAATGATAAAAAACAATGAAATAAGGTTACTAATGCAATCATTGGTACAAGTAATTGATATGTCCCCTACTAGACATGATAGACATTTCATCAAACATGTAACATATATGAAATCTATAGGTCATAACAAAAAAACTGAGCATAGGGGTCTCATACTTACCTAAGATTCGTAAGGAAGCATTGATGCCTTATCACAACAACTACATTATCATCTATTAGGTCATATATTCATTGTTTAGTTTTTGCTAATCAAAACATGATAAGATCCATACATAAAGTCTATCATAAAACATACTCATAACCAACATATAACCAACAAAAATAACAAAGATATAACATCCATAAAAACCACATATGAACAAGTGCATTTACACATGAAATTCCAATGAGAAGAATCTCTTATTAACATATGGAAAATGAAACCAGGTCTGGGACTTCCACATACCACTTGACCATAGATTGGGCTGAACCAAATCTTTCTTTCAGCCAATCACCCCATGACATATTCCAAGCATGAATGTGGGACTCACAACAAACCCAACTAGGGATTCCTCAAGATTTATCATATATGCCACCAAGATATTCCTAGGCCCGAAACCCTCATCAATACAATCATTATTTACCGAAATCCCACCAAATCACTAGGCCCATATAAGCATGGATGCCTCTGGACCTCTCTATCTAAACCATGAGGAATTTGTTTGTCTCAACCTCTTGGTTTTACCATGTAACTCACCATTACCGATCAAGGGATTCCTAGACCTACGAGGTCACCACCCTCCGGGATTTACCGTTTATCCTACCATTCCCGGTCAAATGATTCCTAGAACCAATAAAGGGTATTCACAATTAGGCTTTACCATATATCCCACCCCCAGGATTCTTAGGTCTTGTGATTAATCCTGAGACCACCTCACTCAACTTCGAATCCATTTGACAATCGATCTCAACCAAAACAAGAGAACCCCATCACATCATGGCTATCCAGAAATGGCAAGGCAAGGCTGAATACCACTGTCTTACATGGTGAAACCCATGCCAAAGACAACAAAAGAACAAAAAACATACATGCATGTACCATGCATGCCAAAACTAGCAAGGAAATCATGCATGCAACTCAATACCTGCAAGTAATCCCGTTGTAGCCACTTGATATTGCTCTTCTATAATGTTAGAGTCGGTCTGGTCAGTCCTCCGTCAGAGATCAAAACTCTTTATGCATTTCATTTTTTTGGTGTCCCGCTCCATTCACCCAGCTACATTCTGCTAGGGGCATGCCATAATCTGATGGAAAAGGTCATGCTAGTCATTTCCCCTCATGTCTGGCTCTTGCTGGCTTAGGTCTTTTGTCAAGGATCACCAAAGTTCATGACAGTCAAGGTCTGGTCCTTTAATGGACAAAATTCATTTTCGATCATTAGGTCTAGGGATTAATCAATTTGGTCTTTAAACATATCCAATAAAGCCATGCAGGCTAGAGTGAGGCCCTTACAGAGTTATGATCCAGAGAGTTTCATCGTCATGTGGATAGACTTCGACTCTTCTTCAAAACTCTGTTTTGAAGAAAAGTCAAACAGTGTCATTGGTGATAAAATTTTCAAAAAAGTCGTTAGTTGATTTCTTCAGATGTAGTCATGGTTTCCGTGGTCAAATGTCCTGTCATGCAATCCCTGCAAGGAGTGCCGAAAATTTCATCATTTGAGCTAAAATTTCAAAGGGAAAAGTGAAATTCAGTGTTGCTTTAAGTTAGTGAAAAAGTGTCAAAACATAACATTAGAAAAATGGGTTTTTGAAGAGGAAAAAATTAAACCCATGACTTCAAAGCCTTTATATACAAGTTTCCACCAAAATCAAAGTCATTGTGCAAATCAAGTGCATAGGGAAACATTGCAAAGTGTTTGAGAGTGCATAGTGCATGTTTGGAGTGAATTTGGAGGCAGCTTTCAGGGCGCGGCGCATACACAAAGGGGCGCGGCGCACACACAGCCACCCCACAGTGCAAGTTTTCAACGGGCGCGGTGCACACCCAGGGCGTGGCGCATTGGGTTTGGCGTGCGACACACACCCACAAAGGGTCGACATCATGCCAAATCACCTAAAATTGCTCGTGATACCCATCAAATTGACAGGTAGGCTCTATATCACGACTTTCTCATCAAATTTTAGGGATGATATGGTGGTTCTTAGCTATGTTTAATTGCCACAAAACTCATAAAACTAACCACTCAAAAAACATCAAAACTATGGTGGCTAGGGTTGCATAATTGTGGTGTTGATGCCAAGGCTCTGTTTTCCTACCATTTTTCCCTCTCCTACCATTTTTCCCTATCCTCCCTTTCTTATTTTTCCTATTATCCCTACCCTCAAACACTACCAAACCCTATCCCCTATCCCTCCACTCTTTGGTCCACATAACACCCCAAAACCCTACCTTATCGAAACCCCAAAACCCTACCCTATCAAATACCCAAACCCCCTACATATCCCTAAACAAACTTCTCCCCATAACCCCTATTCCCATCATATTACTCCCCTCCTAATACTCCCTTTTTTCATTGTTCCCCTTAGTGGCAGATATCACAAAAGCACCCAACTTCACACCATCATCAAAGGGTAGCCTAAGTACAGTACACACAACAGTCATGGCATCAGAGCATTCATCATAGTATGAGATGGAGACACAAAGTGACCCATCCTCTGAAGAACAAGCTCCCAGGAGACATCACAAGAGTGGCAAACATGTTAGGGATGAGCCAAATACCCTCACTGAATTGCAAGCATGCCCTCTTGCCATGTCATGCTTCCAACACCTATCATGTTTTGAATTTTGTCAAAGGGTGGCTAATGTTAGAGTTCATCATGAGTTGGCCTATCTTTTTGTGCTTCATCTACATGGAGGTTAGTCTATCTTGGTCGGGGTCACCTTCACATTGACACCCGAAACTATCTCAGTGGCAACAGGCATACCAAATGTTGGAGAACAGTGGCATAAGAAAAAGAAGGTGGATAGGCAACATTATTAGCCTTACATTAAGGCCAGATTCTTGAGGTAGCTCACAAGAGTCTTCCCATTCAGATATTTGAAAGATGAGTATGCTCCGCTCATGAAATTGATCATGAAATACTTCAGTTGTGAGGGGAGGTTCTCTCGTTTATATGCCTATCACATCAGGTTGCTCATGCACTTTACCAGGGTTCGGATGATGAACATCCCATTTTTCATATGCAGGATCATAGAGAGGATGAACACCTTCATGCAGCATAAGACCCCTCATTAGCAGCTTAACAACGTGTATCACTTTGCTCTTATCCGGATTTTGGTGGATCATCAGTTGGGATTGCAGGTGTTGGCTAGTTGAATTGTTTATTGCTTAAACAATCAAGTACCACATTAATTGTCAACCCGAGAAAGTCTTTTTATTCCAAAGGCTACCGCGTACTGTATGTACTTTAATTCTAAAAGCAATAAGAGCTGTAAGTCCTACGCTAAGTTATCACAGTACTGATAAAATAAAAATAATTAATTAAGATTACAATTCTGGAAAGCAAAGAGATGGATGCTCTGTTGGAAGAGGATCAGGACCCTATCCTCTAGGTGAGGACGTTCAGCACTTGCCCCTGGAATCAGATTGCTAACGCACACTGCACTCAGATTCACCGATGAAATACACTTGCATAACTTCAAACAATTAATAAAACAGAGTGCTAGCAAAGCAGAATTACAAGAGGTAATGCTACAGAATCCAAACAGAGTATCTGCAGAAAGAAACTATCACACACTTACACACTTGACAGCAAAGTAAATGGGTGAATCTTGTGAGGAAGGTGGGCCCAGTCCCTCTCACAAGATTCCCCAGAACACAGAGAATAGCTTAAATGCTCAGAACGTTCTTCTATTTATCTTCCAAAGATTCGAATACAATAAAGTTCAGACTTGCTGATGTTTCTCCAAATTTCACTTACAGACCATCCTCCCCTGACTAATGTAGATGTCTCCTCTTTATAGAGGAGACATCTATTACAATAGATTGTTACAGTTCATTCGGTTAACCCGTTCAATAAAAAATAAGAATTACAGAAATGCTGTTGCAACCGTATAATAATATATTCTTTCTTAGGTTCTGGCTGTTACACAGCTGGTAACCAACTTCGACTGTCTTCTTGGAATTCTCGCATTCCTTCGCCATTTCCCCATACTATTCCGGTTTTAAGTCCTGGTAACTGTGTTCTACCCACTTTAGACAGCTGCTTGATCCGCCACATCAGCGTTCCTCAGATAGTTTCCGTTGTTGTTCCTAGCTGTTGCAAAATACCCGCTTTAGATGGTTTACTGTTGCTGACTGTAGCAACTGCGTAGTTGCTGCTTCTGGTGTTGCAGCAACTGCGTAGTTGCTGTTTCTGGTGTTGCAGCAACTGCGTAGTTTCTGTTTCTAGTGTTACAGCAACTATAGGTTATAATTCCTGCGGGCTTAAGACAATTACTTAGCAATTTAGTCAGCTTTCCAAAGATAAATACAAAGGTACTTACGAATATGCAGTGAACAATTAAACATATAGATATGCGGGAAGTTACTTCGTACCTTGGGGTGATTTAAGTCATTGTGTAATCAAAGCCTATAACTTGTGACTGAAAAGGATAATATTATGGTAAAAATATAAGGTCAAAATTGGTCAATTCTGGGTCCTAACATCCCCCCCAACTGAAGATATTGCATGTCCTCATGCAATGTTTTACTCTGAATCCGAGTCGGAGTACTGGGATGAACAATGTAAATTACTGGGACAATAACTATAGGAGGTGACGTCGAACTTCTTTCTGAACCCACAGATAGTCTGTATGTGTTTCCATGCTGCTGCTTCCTCCTTGTTGGATAATCCAAACTGACCCTTATATTGTTCACCGGATAACCATAGAAGTGGAAATTTAAATTTTTAGCCCATCCAGATTTCTGCACAGTGTGCATGCATCTAATATAGAAAGGTACCCTTGTGAGTGCTACCTGCAAATTTGATGGATTATAAGGGTGATATTCTTTCCTTTCTTTGTGGCAGTTTTCCCAAAACAAATTGTTTGCCTTAACAGCCAAGGGTGCCTTGGTTTTCAAATAGTGCTGACAGTCTTTCAGGACTACTGCTTGCAATTGTCTGAGGTGATCTTTCATATCAGAATCCTTTATCAATGTTTGGTGCTGTACAATAAAAGTGGCTGCATTTTGTGGTTCAGCCCTAATCCATAGAAGGTAATTCTGTTCATTATGTTGGGCTGAGGTGAAGGCATTCTGCCATGTGAGATGGTTGGCTAAAAAGGAAATGAAGGCTCTCAGCTGTATGTCGCCAACCACAGGTAGCATATTCCTGTTTCTTTCTTCGGACGCAACTTCATTGTGTAGATAAATCTCACATAACAGGTTTTGATCATTTTTAGCTGCCTCTGCAAAAGTTTGCATAAACTGTTCTGCTGTGACCACCTGATGAGGTCTACCTTCTCTTACAGCTTTTATCTGTAAGAATGTCAGTCTCTCCCTCAAAAATGTTGCATAATTAAAAGATGGTTTCCTTGTGGCAAGTATTCTTTGAAATAATTCAAACATTTGGGACAATCTAGTTTTTAACTCTGTGATTTCTTTATATTGAGTTCTGCATTGCTCAAGTGCTTCCCAGTTCCTGTATGCATGATTGAACCAGGTCCCTTTTTGTTGTTCGAATGCTTTGCCTTGTGACTGCTCATATTCTTTGCACCATTTTCCTTTCAATGCCTGAAAGCTTTCTGTTTCTATGCATGCATCATTAACAGAGGGAGACTCTGTTTGTGTATAGGCATCAATAAGGATAATCTGTTGTGTTGGAGTAGACTGGGATAATCCAACATCTTTTTCTTCGTTTGCAGCTAGTGTCTCTTCCTCCTGTTGTCCCGATTCACTGTGTTCTATGGTAATTTGGGTAGGCCGGGGTGGGTCTGTACCTTTTTCCTCATTTGCTGATTCCCGTGTAAATACTTCCTCCATGACAATTTGGGTGGGCCGTGGTGAGTCTGTATTCTCCTCTTTTACTGATTCCTGTGTAAAAACTTCCTCCATAATAATTTGGGTAGGCCGTGGTGAGTCTGTATTCTCCTTTGCTTTACTCCCTGCTGGGGAACTTACTGGTTCTTGTGTGTCAGTAAGTTCTTTAATTTGATCTTGTTTCTTCTGCGGAGAGCCTGTTGGTTCTTGTGTAACAACAGGTTCTTCTGTCTGCACTTTCTCTTGAGAGCCTGTTGGTTCTTGTGTAACAACAGGCTCTTTCATTCCAGCAGAGGATTGTGGTGTTTCTGTCTGTGCAATAGCAGGCTCTTTTGTGTCATCTGCAACAGCGACAACTTCCTTCATTGGTTCTGCCACTACCTTATATCCTGCTTGAGTATATATTTCACCACAATTGGCGCACATATACTCATTATCTTTACTTTTCTCTGCTGCAGAGGCTACTCGTGCTAAAACATGCAGGCTGAATTCATTTTGATATGCTTCTTTAATCCTTATTATCTCCTCCTGATAATCTTGAATCTGTGATTTCAGAAATTCAATTTCTTCCTGCAAGGCAGGTATGGTAGGCTGATCTTGCGGGGCAGTAGGCTCCAGTGGAGGCAAAGGTTGTGCCTCATCATCTTGGTCAGTATTCCCCGTAGGTGGTTCTTGTGTGTCACCTGGGGAAGTGGCTGTTTCTTGTGTTGCAGCCATTTGGTCACTATTACCTTGGGTGTCGGCAGCTGGTTCTTATGTGTCAGCTGTCTTAACATATGATGTCACGAAGCTATGAATGCTCTACATCTCAACTTCCGAGGGTGAGGGAGAGGAGCTTTGAGGACAGGTGGGGGTACAGATTCTTAAAGTAATGGGTGGTGAACTAGGGGGGTTAGGAATTTTAGCTACTACCGATGACCGAGTTCTTCGTTTTGGTAGGAAAGCCATGAATTCAGGCATTTTTCTCTTCAGGCCAGCTTCAGGGGTAGTAGCCGGAGCAGCAGGTGTCTTAGCTGAAACCCTAGTTTTTCTTATTTTTGGTGGTTTTCCTTTCTCTGTTGCTTCTTTCTTTTAAGCAGGATAATGGGGATGTTTTCGTCGGAATCATCAGTAGAAATGCCAAGTATGGGAATGGAGGAACTGGTCTTTTTGGGAGATGGGGTTGTTCCTGCGGTCATTTCTACTGCTGCTTGTTCATTCTCAGCAACTTGCGGGGATGTTTGGTGGGATTGTTCAGGGATGTGCTCTGCCTGCTGAGGGTTTTGTAGAGGGATTTGCTCAGGCATGTCCTCTGTTTGCTGAGGAAGTTCATGTTCTGGTTGTGGAATTTCTACTTCCTGCTGGGGATGAATGGGGGGTGGAGGGTTATTTAAAGCAAGGCCTCTATTAATGAGTAATTGGGCTAAATGGTGATGTTTTAGGGAAAGAAGTGGACGCTTCGCGTTAACAGCATAACGTGAAATGTTCTTAAGACAACCCAATAGATAATATGGCATGTTTATTAACTGACCATTTCTCAAATGATTTAACAGCATGAAATCGTGCTGGTAAATTACCTGATAGCGGCCTTCGCACGTCAAGTATTACTTGACAAATTCAGCAACTCTCGGCCACGGTTGAGGTAACGACCGAAGTGCTACGCCTCTGCCCTTAGGTTCTACCTGCTCGCCTGGTCGAAGAAAATCCTGCTGCGCATTAAGAATCAGGTGCTTCCTGTTGAACCATCGTATACCATTAGCTGGTAGCCCGACAGCTTGGGCTATCACTTCCTCTGTGACTGGGATTTGAACTCCTTGAACGACAGAAAATCCTTCTGTTAGATTGCATGCAAATTCAAGGACTTGCTGCTCATTAAAGTCTGGAAGTCTCCTGAAATACTCTATCCAGCCTGCTTGCAAGAAAATCTGATAAATGTCCGGATAGAGTTCAAGGACTGCTGTCGAGCTAGGTTCATGTGTGATGAGAGTTCCTCCCATGGCTGTTGTTTCAGTGAATTTCCGAGTTCAGAGTCGAGCTTCCAATTTCAGTTCAGAGTAAAACGTCGCAAATGGTAACATGCAGTGATAGGGTGACTTTTACATATTACCGGGAGAATTAAGGGTGGCGGCAGTTGGCATGGTGTATCATTATAGGAGTTGCTTTGGTACTCCCCCCCTTCTACGTGTGAGCGATATGATTGGAAGTGTAATTAATTGATAGTCCTATCAACTTCACTGCATTATCTATTATTTAATGCCCATTGATAAACATGCGTATCTTCGTATTTTACCTTTTTGATTGCTGCATCAAAAAGTCTTATCTCGTCCTCCGCTAAGTCATAATGATTACCGTGGATCTGAAAGTGTGGGAATACCGACGATTTGTAATGATAATGACGGAAAGTGATAGTAGGGTGCTATAGTCATCACAAGGAGTGGTATATTTTATCGAAATTTGTTCCTTGGGGCTGCAGTGGTAAAACTGGTGTGCGTGAGGGAATTAGCTGGGAAGGGTATTTCGTGACCGGGAAGCGATATTGTAGCACCAGGATTGGTGTTGCAGCAACAGGGAATTATCGAGAAGAAGACATTTGTAAAGACGGGAAATGTATTAGAGTGATGGAAATCGGGAAATAATGTTGCAACCACGGGAAATGGTGTTGCAGCAACGGGAATGGTGTTTTGGACAACAGGGAATGGTGTTGCAGCAACGGGAAGTGGTGTTGCAGCAACAGAAGTTCCGCGTTCGCAAAATAATCCCTTTGAAACTTTTGTTTTCAGCTACTTCCCAAGCTAAAATATGCAAAATACTGAAATGTAATATCGCAATCCTTGACAGGATCTATTAATTTCTTAAAAAAAAAAAAAACAGAATGTCTAACCTAACAATTGCATAAATAATAGAAATTCAAGTGCTTTGAGGGGTAGCAAGTTCCCCTGGAAAGGAATACTGTTTTATTGCCATGCAAGTAGCTTTAAAATCTTCCTTGGAAACCGGCTGCTGGTATAACCGAAGTCGGTAGCCATTTACTAATAGTGGTGTTCTGCTCCCATCAATTGTTAAAAGTCTAACTGTTCCATTTGGAAAAACAACATCCACTTCATACGTTCCTAACCACCTTGTTCTTAACTTGCCCTGAAAATTCTCGAAACGGGAATCATAAAGTAGAGCCCAATTACCTTTCTGGAACTCCTTTTGCTTGATGGTTCTGTCATGCCATCTGCTTCTTTGTTGCTGTATCATCATTGTTTGATGGACGACCTCCAGTATTTTCTCATTCAATTCCTGAAGCTGCTGCAACCTGGCTGTCTGTGCATCAGTTAAATCAAGGTTAACATCTAAAGCAGTTCTTAAGGTTTTGATTTCAAATTCTACAGGGAAAATAACATTCTTTCCAAAAACTAACTCATAGGGTGAAAAGCCTGTTGTATTTCTCCAAGTGGTTCTATAGGCCCATAAGGCTTCAGGCAGTCTCTGAAACCAATCCCTTCTGTTCTCCTTTATAGTTTTTGTCAAGATGGCTTCAATGACCTTGTTGGTACTTTCCACCTGCCCATTTGCTTGGGGGTGGTATGGTGTAGTCATTTTGTGCTTGATATGATATTTTTGGAGCGTGTCTTTGAAGCCATGAGAATTAAAAGGAGGTCCTCCATCAGTGACTAATTCTATGGGTAGTCCAAATCTAACAAAGATTTCTTCAAATAAGAATGTTAGTACTGCTTCTTCATTAGCTTTAATGAGTGCTTTGGCCTCTACCCATTTAGTCATATAATCCGTGCATACTAATATGTACACTCTTTGATTAGATGGAGGATTAATGGGTCCTACAAAATCTAATGCCCATTTCTCAAAAGGTTCAAGAGTTACCTGGGGATTGAGTGGCATTTCATCCCTATGGTTAGGCTGGCCCATTCTTTGACAGCTGTCGCATGCCTTCACATATTTTCTAGCATCTTTAAAAAGTGATGGCCAATAATACCCCATTCTAAGTACCTTGTGTGCTGTTCTTTTGTCTGTAAAGTGTCCTCCACAAGGGTCATCGTGACAAGCTTTTAGTATATCATAGATCTCGTCTTCCCCAACACATCTCCGGATTTCCTGATCTATCCCTGTATGGAACAGACATCCGCTTATCTAGCTGTACCTAACGCTTTGCTGAATGATTTTCCTTTTTTCTCTGTGCGATAGGTGTGATGGTAATTTTCATGCGACTAAGTAGTTAGCAATATCTGCATACCAAGGTGAGTGGGCAGAGACTGCAAATAAATACTCATCGGGAAAAGAATCATCTACTGGAATATTTTCATTAGTTTTTAATCGAGAAAGAAAGTCAGCAACTAAATTTTCTTTTCCCGGTCTATCTACAATTGTGATATCAAATTCCTGTAATAACAGTAACCATCTAGTGACTCGGGAATTTGTAACTGATTTATTCATTAAGTATTTAATGGCCGAGTGGTCGGTATGCACAAAAGTAGTATAACCAGTGATATAATGCCTAAATTTGTTGATAGCATAAATAACTGCTAGAAATTCTTTCTCAGTGACCGTATAATTGAGTTCTGCAGGAGTCATGTTTTTACTAATGAAGTAAATGGCATAGGGAAGACCATTTTCTTCCTGTCCCAGGACAGCTCCTATGGCAGTGTTTGAGGCGCCAAAGGATATGTGAAAGGGAAGTGCCCAATCTGGTCCTCTTAAAATGGGAGCTATGGACAACTGATGTTTAAGATGATCAAATGATTTTTCACAGTCATCAGTCCACTTAAATTCAACGTTTTTCGTTAATAACACAAATAGAGGGGAAGCTATCTTAGAAAAATCTTTGATAAATCTTCTGTAGTACCCTGCATGTCCTAAGAAGCTTCTTACTTCTGTCTGGGTTTTGGGAATAGGGAGGGTCAAAATTACCTGTATTTTTGCAGGATCGACTTGAATTCCTAATAATGAAACATAATGGCCTAATAAAATGCCTTCATTCATCATCATATGGCATTCCTCAGTACTTAAGGCAAGATGTGCTTCAATACACCGCTTAAGTACTTTTTCAAGATTCTGCAAAGCATCTTCAAAGGCAGTTCCATAAGGAGTAAAGTCGCCCATAAAAATCTCTAGAGAATCATTTACCATATCAGAAAAGATACCTATGACCGCTCTCTAAAATGTCGCTGGTGCATTACATAGACCAAATGGGAGAACCCTATAAGCAAAGTTCCCCCAAGGGCTAGTAAAAGTGGCTTTATCCTGGTCCTGGGGTGCAATCCTTATCTGATTATAACTGCTAAATCCATCCAAAAAGGAAAAGAAATTCTTACCAACTAAGTTATCTAATACCTGATCAATGAATGGTAACAGGAAATGGTCCTTTTGGGTGGCCTTATTTAGGGCTCTATAGTCTACACATACTCGCCATTTCCCATTTTTCTTGGGTACTATTACTAGCGGAGAAACCCATTCACTATCGGATATGGGGTATATAAATCCTGCATTTAACAATTTTTTAAGCTCTTCTTTTACTATTTCCCTTAAATTGGGATTCATCCTTCTTTGGGGTTGACAAACTGGACGAGATCCTTCTTTAATATAAATACGGTGAGTGCACAGTTCAGGGGAAATACCTTTCATCTCTCTATAATCCCAAGCGAATGCCTCCTTATTTTCTTTAAGTAGCTTCAATAATTGTTGTTTTTGATCATCTGTTAGGTTAGGATTTATATTTAATGTTTTACCTGGTTCGATTTCTACTGTCACACTTTTGGAGGGACTACCAGCTAGTATCTCAGATGAATTTTCAGTTTCAAGGTTGTTCTGGGATTCTGATTCTAGGATTGTAGTGAGGTGATTATGTATCTCTAAGCTAACCGAAGAAGGTTCAGAAATAAAGTTGCTGATTAATTCATCTTCGGTTGAGTTTTTGAGAGTTAAAGCTTGTCCGATTGTTAAAATAGGTTGTGTTTCCTCATCCTCGTAGTCTACCCATAT
>APFE031559929.1:0-36750 GCA_000404065.3 Pinus taeda | reverse complement strand
TAGTAAACTGGTGAAGGTTCCTATTCCTGTAGGTGTAAAGTTATCTATTGAACAGTGTCCCAAGACACAAGAAGAGGAAGAGGATATGCCCCATGTTCCATATGCAAGTGTAGTCGGTAGCTTGATGTATGCAATGGTCTATACTAGACCAGACATTGCACATGCAGTGGGAGTATTGAGCAAGTTTATATCAAAACTAGGGAAGGAGCATTGGATAGCATTGAAGCAAGTTTTCAGGTATTTGCGTGGCACTAGTGATTATGGTTTGTGCTACCAAGGAAGACCAGGATTGGACAGAGTGTTGGATATTCATGGCTTTGTTGATGCAGACTGGGTTGGAGATCTGAATCAGAGAAGATCTATAAGTGGGTATGTGTTTAACCTATTTGGACGTGTAGCCAGTTGGATGAGTAAGAAACAAGCTGTAGTGGCACTATCAACTACAAAGGCAGAATACATGGCAGCCACTCATGCAAGCAAGGAAGCAATTTGGTCGCAGAGATTGTGTTCAAGTATGGGGTTAGTACAGGGAGCTATAAGGATAGATTGTGACAGCCAAAGTGCAATTTTCTTGGCAAAGAACCCCACATATCATTCAAAGATAAAGCACATTGATGTTCAGTATCACTTTGTGGGGGATATGATAGAAGACAAAAAGGTGTTTCTGGTAAAGGTGGACACTTTAAAGAATACTGCAAAACCATTGACAAAATCTGTGAGCTCTCAGAAGTTCTCTTGGTGTAGAGAGACAATGGGCATTTTAGGGTTGGAAAAATGACTAAGCTCTCTTGTGGCCCCCTGTGGAAAGAAAAAAACAAGTGGGAGAATGTTGGGTTGTGTTATATTCTTTCCATGACTAGCCCATGTAGTTAACTGGGGGGTTAAAGGGGGGGCAGAGCACCCCCTTCGATGCGCTGATTGTGTAGCGGGGGGCGGGGGTCACAGGGGGTTTGAGGTGTACCCATAACCGCACTTTATGGGGTCCGGGGCAGCATCCCGGAAAATTTTGGTTTTGGACCCTATGTTAGGTTGGGTGGACCCACCTATTGTTTTGTGCATGATTTTTGCACATGTTTTTTCGACGCGATGGTTTTCGGTCCATGGTATTGGACGCGATGGTTTTTCAGTCCATGGTATTGGATGCTTCGGCATGTATAAATATGTATTATAACATTGAAAGGAATATATGAAAAATCAAGCTGGTAGTCCCGGTTTTGGGATCCAGGGGAAAATATCTGTGTATATGTGTTTTATGTGTTATGCTCTCGCATTGTTTATTTTATGTGTTTTAGAATTCATATGCAGGGAATTTCTGTATAGGGTTAAAACCTACAAATCTCCCGCAGTCAAGTTCCAAGAGGGGATTGTTAGAGTGTATCTCAAAAAGTTGAATCGATCAAGTTACCCATGGCTTTTGGCTTCATGTTTATGAGCACCCATGGTTTTTCCAATGGTATTCATCTCCATATGTAGCCTATTTAAAGGTCGATAAAACCCATGTTAAATAGTCTCAGTGGCCAATGAAAACACAACAACGATGTCTTTAGACACTATTATCTTTCTTTATGCTCTTTGATCCTTGCAACAACCCTAGTGAAAATTCCATGTAATAAAAGTTAATAACGACAAAAATAATAACCACAGTTGATGGGACACTTATTCCAAGCTAAATTTTGGGCAAGACATCCTAGTGTGGGTGTTCATTTGGTTGTTAATAGCTAAGGAAATGGCTAAGGATTTGGAAAGGAAAATGGCATTTTTGGCACATTTATTTATGAAAATAATGAAAATTAAGAGAAAAAGAAAGTGAAAGGCCACAGATTGCGTGTGAGAAGGAAAATGAAGGAAAATAATGGAAAATGAAGAAAATAGAGGCCTCGTTCACAAAAAGGGTTCTGAGGATTAGTACACAGACTTTTGTCATTTTAGTGTTGGATTTGCCTCATTATTCTCTCTCTCTCTCATACTCTTGGAGGCTTAGAGTTTTCTTGGAGAACTCTTGGAGGGTGTGGCATTCTTGGATTTTTGGAGAAAGAAGGAAAAGGAAGAGCAGGAAAGTGAAAGAAGGCATCAATATCAACAACTACAATAGGATTTTCTTGCAGGTACCGAGTTGCATGTATGTTTTCCTCACTAGTTTCGACATGCATGACATATGCATGTTGATTTTTGGTCATGATCAATCACTGGCATGAAGAATTCCTAGATTGAAAGTGGATTTCCTAGCCTTTACATTTCCTGGATAGCCATGGAGATTGTGGGTTTATTTCCTTGTTTTGTTTTGGTTGGTTCTCATGTTTTCATAGCTTGGGTTGAGTTATTAGTTCTTGGAAGCCCTAGTTGGAAAAACGCTCTGGAACCCTGTAACAACTTGGGTTGAGTTACTAGTCCTGGAAGCCTTGGTTAGACAATGATCTGGAAGCCCTTGGTGGGTTGAGTTACTAGTCCTGGAAGTCTTGGTTAGAAAGACTCTCTAGAAGCCCGACGGTAGCTGTGGGTTGAGTTACTAGTCCTAGAAGCCTTGGTTGGAACAAAATCTCTGGAAGCCCTAGAAGGCTTGGATGGAGACCAATCTGATGATGGTTTTTTGATATCCAACCATGAGTTAGAATTGTTATTTGATGGGTTGAGGTGGATGGCCTCTGGAAGCCCTAGATGGTTTTGGATTGATGTGTTCTATGAGATCCCACATTCATGCTTGGAATATGGCATGAGGGTGAACGACTGAAGAGAGATTTGGCTCATCCATTCTACGGTCGGGTGGAACATGGAAGTACCATCCCGGGTTTGGACTTTGAATCATCAATATGAGGTTATTTCTACTTTTATTTATATGATTTGGTTTATATGCTTGTGATTTCATGAGTATTTTTGTTGATATTATGATGTTTATTTATGTGTTTTATGACAGAAGCTATGTAGGGCTCTCATCATGTTTTTACTTGTAAATGAATGATCAATGTGTTTATGACCTAATGGATGAAATGGAAGTTTATTTGTTGAGGCATCAATGTTTCTTAGCGATTCTCAACTAAGTACGAGAGATACTTTGATGATAGGGAAAAATAATGCTATGAGCTAAAGATGGGATCAATGACAGATGTGAGTACACTAGCAAGTTCATGGAGTTACTGAGGTATGTGCCTTATCTCACAGAGGAGAAGGACAAGATTTAGAGGTTCATTAGTGGATTACCAGTTGCATTCAAATACATGAGTGAGTTCGATGAGCCTAGATCATTGGAGGAGGCCATCCAAAAGCTAAGGAATTGCTATGAACAATCGAAGTGCAAGTCTAAGACTAAGCTGGATTGGAAAGGTAATGCAAAGAATAAAGGAAAATGAGACAAGAAATGAGCAAGACCTGAGGGTACAGATAATAAAGAGAATGCAACACCATCTAAGAGTTCAATGCATCAGATAGAGGATAGGGATTTCGATCAAGAGAACAGAACAAGGAGACAGGATGGAAGCATATAAAATGTTGGACTTGTGGCAAAGATCATCGCAGGAGATGTTGTTGAAAAAATCAAGGTGGTAGGCCTCAAATATACATTGCACATTATGTAAAGACTATTGGGGATGTTGGTTAGAGTGTTCCTCATATTTATGTAACATTGGATAACAAACATGCAGACCATCAGGTATCTATCATTGAGATGGACGGTAAGCTTTTTTATCAAGTTATTTCTATTTTGATTTACCTTGGATATAATTATATCTATGTTAGTCTTGACTTGGTGGTTAAGTGTGGTTTGAATAAGCAACTGCATGCAAAATATTGGTTAGTGCAGTTGGCTATAGGTACAAAAAAGCAAGTTCATCATTAGATAAGAGCTTGTACATTTGATTTGAATGGTATGCCTACCACAACACATTTGAATGTATTACTGTTAGGATCATACAACATGTTGGTGGGCATGGATTGGCTATATATTCATAGAACCAAGGTGGATTATTATGACAAAATCTATTGAGTGCTTGGATGACAATGGGGAACCAAGAGTCTTATATGGTAAAAAGAAAGCCACATCAATTAGGATGTTGATAGCTATGCAAGCAAAGAATAGCCACATGAAAGGGTGGAAGCTATTCACAATGCACATTTCTAGTGATAAGGTTAAGGAAGTTGAGGATGTAGATGCCTTGAGCAGGTACCCAGTTCTACAACAGTTCAAGGATTTATTTCCCAAGAAAATTTCAGAGTTTCCACCTCACAGGGAGGTAGAATTTTCTATTGAGTTAGTGTCAAGGGCAACTCCAACATCAAAAGCACCTTATAGGATGAGCACACCTGAGTTGGTAGAGTTAAAGTTGTAGTTGAAGGAAATGCTGGACAAGGGATACATTAGGCCAAGTGTATCACCATGGGGCACACGGGTATTGTTTGTGAAGAAGAAAGATGGTACTCTTAGATTATGCATTGAATATAGGTAGTTGAACAAAGTGACCATTAAGAATAGTTATCCATTATCGAGGATTGATGACTTGTTCGATCAATTGAATGGAGCACCAATGTTCTTGAATATTGATATGAGATCTAGATATCACCAGGTACACATCAAAGAGGAAGACATCTACAAGAAAACTTTCCGGACTAGATATGGGCATTATGAGTTTGTTGTAGTTCCATTCGGTTTGAATAGTTCTCCAGCTACATTTATGTGTTTGATCAATAATGTGTTGCTTCTGTATTTGGATAAGTTTGTTACTGTGTTCATTGATGACATATTGGTATATTCTAAAAATGAGGAAGATCTTGCAAGGAATTTAGCAGCAATGTTGAGGTTGTTCAGAGAGCATCAATTGCATGCTAAGCTCAGTAAGTGTAGTTTCTTTCAGATTGAAGTACACTACTTGGGACATGTTGTCTCCAAGGAAGGCATTGCAGTAGATCCAGAAAAGATAAGGGCCATCATGGAGTGGGTAGCTCCTAAGAATGTAGATAAGGTGAGATCTTTTATGGGGTTGTCGGGCTATTATAGGAGGTTCATTAGGAACTTCTCATAGATTACTTATCCTATCATATCATTGCAGAGGAAAGGTAAGAAGTTTGAATGGACAAAGGAGTGTGAGGCTAGTTTTGAGCAGCTTAAGTAGTTGCTGACACATACACCGGTGTTAAAGATTGTAGATATAGACAAAGAGTTTGTATTATGCACATATGCTTGCAAGAAAGGACTTGGTGGAGTCTTTATGCATCATGGAAAGGTGGTATTCTATGAGTCGTGAAAATTGAATGAGCATGAGAAGAACTACCTGACACATGATCTTGAGTTGGCATAAATTATACATTCGTTGAATATGTGGAGACATTATCATCTGGGTAGGAGATTTACATTGATGAGTGATCACAATGGTTTGCAATATCTATTTGACCAACTGAATCTGAATGGTAGGCAGGCTCGGTGGTTGGCTACGATCAGTGAGTTCGATTTCGAGATTAGATATATCAAAGGTAAAGAGAACAGAGTGGAAGATGCTCTTCATAGGTAGATACAAATAAATCACTTAACAGTTATGAGATCCTATGGTACAGACTTACACGGTAGGACCTTGCGGGAAATTCAACAGGATGTGAGATATATGGAGATTATGCACATGTTGCAACAAAGTATGCATATAGTTAAATTTTATAGTACATGTACATGTACAGGTGATGGTACGGGTACATGTCATGGTACATATACAAGTACAAGTGCAAGTGCACAAGATGTGGACTATTCCTTATAACAAATGGATTGGTTAGGTTCAAAGACAAGATATATGTGCCAGATAGTAGTGAGCTCAAGAAGGTGATCTTGAGGATGTTTCATGTGAAACCATATTCAGGTCTCCTAGGTTATCAGAAGACACTCACAGTGGTGAAGATATTTTATTATTGGTCGAACCTGAAGAGGGATGTAGTCGAGTTTGTGGCTAGGTGTTTTGATTGTCAGCATGTGAAGGCAGAGTGTAAGCATCTGAGTGGATTGCTACAGCCGATTGCGATTCCAAAGTGGAAATGGGAAGTCATTTCCATGAAATTGATTATAGGTTTGTCGAGGATAGTGAGACAACATGATTCCATCATGGATGTTGTGGACAAATTGACAAAGGTTGAACACTTCATTCTAGTGAAGTCTACATTCTCACCTAACAATGTAGCATGGGTATTCATCAGAGATGTGGTCATATTACATGGTGTTCCAAAGACGATTGTGTCAGACAGGGATGCAAAGTTCACTTCTAATTATGGAAGAATTTGTTTGTAGGTTTGGGCACAAAGTTGGCCTTCAATACAAATTATCATCTACAGACAGATGGATAGAAAGAGAGGGTCAACAAGATATTGGAGGACATTTTGATGATGTATGTGATGCATCAACAATGGAAGAGGGAAGAGTATCTTCCACTAGTAGAGTTCTCTTATAACAATGGGTATCAAGAATCTTTGAGGATGATTCTGTTTGAGGCATTTTATGGGAGGAGTTGTAATACTCCCATCAGTTGGAGTGATCTGATTAACAGGGTGTTGATTGGACCAGACATGTTGGCAGACATGGAACAGGAAATGCTAGCAATCAAGAAGAATATAAAGGCAACACATGATAGGTAGAAGAGATATGCACATAGGAACAGGTTGTTCAAGGAGTTCCAGGTTGGGGAACGAGTGTACTTATGCTTCAATCCAAAGAAGATCTTCTGCGGATTGGATCATGTGCCAAGTTGGCACCACAATTTTATGGACCCTTCAGTATCATTGAGAGGATTGAGCAAGTATCCCATCGACTTGCACTGCCTCTGAAAATGAAATTCCATGATGCTTTACATGTGTCATTGCTTGAGAAGTATGTTAAAATTCCTGGTCATGTGATTGACTGGTCTGTATTGCAGGTGGAACTAGATGGAGAATTCCAACTAGAGCCTTAGTGTATATTGCAGAAAAGGGTGCTCATTATCTGGAACCGAGAAATCGAGCAAGTTAAGGTGCAATGGAAACACTTTGGGCCCAGTGAAGCTACATTGGAAATGGAGGATCAGATGCACATATGTATCCTTCCTTGTTTGCTGGTTGAGGCAAAGCAGTTTTGGTGTGGTGTTTTGGTATATATCTTGGTATATGTCTTGGTATATGTTTTGTTGATGTTTGGTATAATTACATATGTATATGGATGAATACCACCATGATCTATGTTATAAAGCTCCAATAAGTGGTATAGGTGTCATGTCATTATGATGTTATGTTGTTATGTTGGTTTGCTTCTCAGCAGGTTGATCATTGTAAATACGCAATGAGCTAAGTTATAAAGATCCATCAATATTATATTTTTCTTACAATATTGTGGTTATAGGTGTTGTTCCCCTAAGGGGGAGGGTTTTGTAACAACCGTTGAGAAAATTCCATGTAATAAAAGTTAATAAAGGAAAACAAAATAACCACGATTGATGGGACACTTATTCAAAGCTGAATGTTGGGCATGACATCCTAGTGTGGGTGTTCATTTGGTTATTAATGGCTAAGGAATTTGGCAAAGGAAATGGCTAAGGATTTGGAAAGGAAAATTGCATTTTTGGCACATTTATTTATAAAATAAATGAAATAGGAGAAAAAGGAGGTGAAAGTTCACAGGGTGCATGTGAGGATAAAACCGAGGGAAAATAATGGAAAATGAATAAAATAGAGGCCTCATTCATAAAGAGGCTTTTGAGGAACAATACATACTTTTTTCAATTTAATTTTGGATCTCTCTCATTATTCTCTCTCTCTATCATACTCTTAGAGACTTAGGGTTTTCTTGGATCACTCTTGGAGGGTGTGGCACTCTAAGAATTTTGGAGCAAGAAGGAAAAGGAAGTCTATCAGGAAAGCGCAAGAAGGCGTCTTGATCAACACCTAAAACTAGATTTACTTGCAGGTATCAAGTTGCATGTATGTTTTCCTCACTAGTTTTGACATCCATCGCATATGCATGTGGATTTCTGGTCATGATCTGTCACTAGCATGGAGGATTGCCTAGATTGACAGTGGATTTCCTAGCCTTTCCATTTCCTGGATAGGCATGGAGATTGTGGGTTTATTTCCTTGTTTTCTTCTGGTTGGTTCTCATGTTTCCATATCTTGGGTTGAGTTATTAGTTCCTGAAAGCCCTTGTTAAACAAATGCTCTGGAAGCCTTATAACAACTTGGGTTGAGTTACTAGTCCTGGAAGCCTTGGTTGGACAAACGCTCTGGAAGCCCTTGTTGGGTTGAGTTACTAGTCCTGGAAGCCTTGGTTGGACAAATTTTCTAGAAGCCCTTGGTGGGTTGAGTTACTAGTCCTGGAAGCCTTGGTTGGAGAAATTCTCTAGAAGCCCTTGGTCGGTTGAGTTACTAGTCCTGGAAGCCTTGGTTGGAAAAATGCTCTGGAAGCTTGACGACAACTGTGGGTTGAGATACTCGTCTTGGAATCCTTAGTTGGAACAAAAACTCTAGAATCCATGGAAGGCTTGGATGGAGACCAGTATGATAATGGTTTTGTGATGTCCGACCGTGAGGTGGAATCACTGTTTGATGGATTGAGGTGGATGGCCTCTAGAAGCCCTAGATGGTTTTGGATTGATGTGATCTATGAGATTCGACATTCATGCTTGGAATATGGCATGAGGGTGAATGGATAAAGAGAGATTTGGCTCCACCATTCTACGGTCAGGTGGAACGTGGAAGTCCCATCCCAGGTTTGGATTTTGCATCATCAATATGAGGCTATTTCTACTTGTATTTATATGTGTATTATATTGGATTATATGTGGTTTATATGGCTATGATTTCATGAGTATTTCTGCTGCTATTATGCTGGTTATTTATGTGTTTTATGAAATAATCTATGTATGGATCTCATCATGCTTTTACTTGTAAATGAATGATTAATATATTTATGACCTAATGGATGAAATGACAGTTGATGTGTTGAGGCATTAATGTTTCTCAAGGATTCTCATCTAAGTACGAGACCCCTATGCTATGATATGTTATTTACACTTGTATATTACATATTCGTGATATGGTTGACGAAATGTCTATCATGGCTAGTAGGGGTCCAGTCAAGGTCTCATTCAAGTCATTGCTTTCATACTATCATTTGCTTGTAATAATAATGTTCTGAAGATGTGATTCAATTTTGGGTAGTGACATGGGCTCTGGACTTAAAAAAGTGGCTCAAATCCCGAGGACGCTAACAAAACACTTAGCAAAAGAGTACCTGGGCACTGGCTTGCAAGCATGTGAGAGCGTCTAGAGGTCCCCGAACGTTGGCATGCCCATAGCATGAGAACATCTAGAGGTCAAGTTGTCCAAAAGTTCAGTGGGACCCAGGGGCTGGTTGGCAGAAATGTTAGATTGGTTTCAGAAGGTCCTAATGTTGATGTTGAATATCTGTATGGAGTGTTTCTATCAGTTCCACTTCCTTAACATAACTTAGGAGGTCAAATCATATCATAGTAGCCTCTAATCGCATGTTTACCCCGACTTGTCGGCTGCTTGGGTAGATGTGTGAGGAGGGTGGCTACAATCCTAACAAAAATGAACAACATTAAACCATCTGTGGAAAAACATCAAAATACAAAATTTATTGATATGATGATTCATACATTATATATTTAAACAATAGCTTACCTGAGACTATCAATAGAAGCCTGGAACTTGGAAACTAATGATTTGTGAAACTAATAGGGCAATATAAATAGTCAATAAGAGGAAAATTTCAACTAAACAAAAATTAATATAGCACTAACAATGCTAAGCTCGGTAAAAACACAAGAAATTCTACCAATAATCAATAGTACACAATTATATCTAATAACAAATTGAGTACCAATAGAAGAAAATGTGTAGCACTAGAACAACACCTGAATAATCGAAAACGAAACATTTAACCAAATACTTTATTAAGGATTTATGGACACCTACTCAACTCAAATTGAGTTGCTCTATGAATGTTTCCCTTCATCAAGAACAATATGCACATCAGTTGGAGTGATCTGATTAACAGGATCCCCACTATGAGATGTAAGAACTTTTTGTATGCTTATGTTCCCACCTTAGTTTCTTTTCCTTTTTTGTGTTGCATAACTATACTTGACATATAACTTTGTTTAAATAATAGAAAAGTATAATTATTTGTAATAAATTTTATCTTAGCACAAAATTGGTAACTGACAGAAATTATAAATGACTATTAAAATTTCTAATAACCCACATAAACTTCAAAATGGCAATAATGAACACTGAACAAGGTTATGATTGGAAATGCCAACAGTTACACCTTCTCAAACACTCTTGCTCCATAACAATAATAACACTTAATGTTGTGTTTTAGGGCCCACCCATGTAGCATACCATAAATAGATTAGAAAGTAAAAAAATAAATATCTTACCTGCACATTATAATTATTTAACATAAACAACAACAATTAATAAATAATAAAACACTTTACTATGCAATAGAAATGCACACTGTAATGGTAATGGTAGTTTCAATATAAATATTATCGTTGTTTGAAGTTAAATAACGAGGAGACGCCAATTAAATAAATGGATCCATGTTTATTGCCACAAACAATTAAATAAAAATTGCTCCGCAAAGACCGAAACGAAGCTTAGGAGTGAATTGACTTCTTTCATTTTCAAGTTGGATGTATATCCCGCTCCATACGGAATTTCCTTTTACCCCTTAATGCCCTTTTCCACCACCGGATTTCTCGCAATTGAAGTGATTTCCACGACGACCTGTTAACGCCCTTTTCCACCACAAAGGACAAACCACTTTATACGAGATTCTCGCAATTAATTGAAGTGACACCACCAACGGATTTCCATAAATAAATTAATTAATTGCCTCCCACTCAGATCAACTTGAACATCTCGACCTGGGATTGTCAATACCTCACTCAGTGCTCCACAAAGACCAATATCGTCTGGTCGGCCATTTCAAGTCAATGCTTTTTTTAAGTCATTTCTTTATCCACCACCACGATGACCTGGCTCAATACCCCCCTCAATACGCACATTCCCCTAAGTCTATATATATCTATCTTTGTGTTACCAAACATCACAACAACTGTGAGGGACGTTTGCGTTTCAATTAGGAGCGTAGAAATGGATCATCATGCTCTCTGCAACATCATCATGCTCTCTCTTATATTCGCACCCTCTCTTGTTGCTGCTGCTGATCATTCAACCTGGAAGCCATTGGAGGAGGAGGAGGGTCACCATGAAGGGGACTTGGACGCTCTTCTCTCCTTTAAAAAGCATATCAAAAGCGACCCAGCGGGAAAGCTGCACAACTGGACAGTTCAGAATTCAAAGCAGCTATGCTCCAACTGGTATGGTATTCGCTGCACTCAACACTCTCTAAGAGTTATTGCCATAATACTTCATGTTCCCCTCATTCGCATCGAAGAAGAGTATGATTATTATTTAGCGGGGGATCCTAAATACCAACTGGGAGGTACCCTCTCCCCCTCTCTTGGCATCCTTTCTTCATTACAGACGTTGATTCTTTGTGGCAATAATTTCACAGGAGTGATTCCACCTGAACTCGGGCAGCTTCGAGCCCTCAGATTACTTAACCTCAGCTTTAATGATATGCTTGAAGGATATATTCCACCTTCATTGTCTAATTGCACAACCCTTTGATGGATCGACCTTTCATGGAACACCTTGAATGGGACGATGCCATTTGAGTTTGGTCGTCTAGTCAACTTGGAACATCTCGACTTCTCTGCGAATGGTCTGAGTGGAAGTATTCCAGCTTCATTGTCTAATTGCACAGCCCTTCGATGGATCGACCTTTCAGCCAACTTCTTGAATGGGACGATGCCATCTGAGTTTGGTCGTCTAGTCCACTTGGAACATCTCGACTTTGGGCTCAATAGTCTGAGTGGAAGTATTCCAACTTCTCTGAGCAACTGCACATTGCTTCAAGAGTTGTGGCTTCGAGAAAACTCTTTCAATGGTTCAATCCCTTCCATTTGGGGTTTGATGAGAAGTCTATCTGTTATTGACTTATCCGAGAATGAGTTAAGTGGTCACATCCCTCCGACTCTGGGCAATCCTAATCGGCTGTCGTCCATCGACCTTAGTGGTAACCAATTAAGTGGAGGAATTCCAGCGCTCCGCAATTGTACCCGGCTATTGTACATGGACCTTTCAAGAAACAACATCAGTGGAATAATTCCAGCAGAATTGGTGTTTCTACAGTAGCTACAGACCCTGGATTTACATTATAACAAATTGGAGAACATTATTCTTCCGGCGCTGGGAAACTGCTCGTCCCTCAGCTCTTTATCTTTGGGGAACAATCGATTGTCCCGCAGCGTACCACCTGAGTTGGGTAAATTGAGGGAGCTCACTCACCTTTCAATCTATGGACTATGTGATCCTCCTACCGATCCTATTGGTGTTCCTTATCTTGATCCTGATTATAATTGTGCTCGTGGCAATATTTCAGGTTCTATCCCTTTCGAAATTGGAAATTGCAATAATCTCTCTTTTCTGGATCTTCATTCAAATATGCTCACGGGGCCCATACCTGAAACCATTACAAGATTGAAGAAGCTTAAAACTCTTTCCCTCAGTACCAACCAGATCACGGGTACAATTCCTCAGGAAATAGGAAAGCTCCAATCTCTTCAACTCTTGTTTTTATTTGAAAATAACTTAACTGGACACATTCCAGATAGCATAGGTAACTTAAAATTTCTTCAATACCTAGATTTGAGTAGGAATAATATGTCGGGCACTATCCCTTCTCAGATTAGTGGATTGGCTTCACTAACATCCTTGACTTTATCACAACACAATTTTACTGGAAACATTCCTAGAGCCATAGGAAATCTCAAAGCCTTGACATCCCTAGATATATCCAATAATAATATCAGTGGGAGGATTCCTAAAACTATAGAAAAGCTCAAATCTCTTTTCCTTATAGATATATCAAAAATAAAATTTAGTGGAGTTTTAGGTAATATAAATTTTTCAAACTCTTTAATGTATTTTTCAGCTCACTCTAACAGTTTTTCTGGAACTTTTCCAATGTCTTTGGACATGTGTCAATTGTTGGATTTAAGGAAAAATCAATTAGAGGGTGAGCTGCCTCAACATATTGGAAATTTTGGAAACTTGAAAGTGCTAGGTGTGAGTTATAATAATTTCCATGGTGGTATTCCCAAATCAATCACAAATCTCACCAACCTACAAGTGTTGGATTTATCCAACAACAAATTCAATGGAGAAATACCCTTTCATCTTGAGAGACTCAAGGGATTTACAATCAATGTCACATATTCAAGCACTGAAGATGAGATTAAAGTGCCATTTCCCATTATCATTAAAAGAAGTGAATATACTCTCACATATGTGCTTGCTACAAATACAATAATTGACATGTCAAGCAATAATTTTACAGGAGGAATCCCTGCAAGCATAGGGAATCTATGTAGCTTGAGATTGTTGAATTTATCAGGGAACCAATTGGAAGGACAATTTCCTGCATCACTTAGTAACATATCTACTTTGGAGCAGTTGGACTTGTCCAAAAACAAGTTGACAGGAAAGATTCCTCAAGAGCTCTCTAAATTGTCAATGTTGGCAATTTTTGATGTTTCCTATAATAGCCTATGTGGCTTAATCCCAACAAGAACACAATTCTCTACTTTCAATGTAGCATCATTTCAAAAGAATAAGTGTTTACAAGGGTGTCCTTTAAATTCTTGCAATGTAAAGAAAGCACCCATGGGAGAAGGCAATAATGGTAAGAGTAAGCATGTCAAAGTGGGATGGCTAAGTCATTTGGATGAAAAAATTTCATTATTGGCATTAGCTATGGGAGTTGGGATTGGATTTGGGGGAGTGGTTGCCATGTTTATATTGTGGGAAAGAGCTAGACATTGGGTGTTGAGTTTACCTCCCAGTAAATCACAAGCTTTCTATGGATAATATAGACTCCCTACATAGAAAGAATGTAAAGATGTTTTGGTTTGTATTTCAATGTTTTGAAATAAAGATGCTATAGTTTGTATAGTTTGTATCCGACTCTTTCAAAATAAAGGTACTTTCTTTACTATTTGAATCTTTCAAAATAGTCAATATATTATAAATAAAATAATTTAGAAGATATCTAAAATAATAAGAAAGAATATATTTTGTTACTCTGAAATTGTTTAAAGAGTTAATACTAAAATAACAACACAATTTTTTTATAATTTCACAAAATTTTCATTTTATAATAAATCACTATCATAATAATTTAATAAAATAATTTTTAGATAAATAATTATTTAAAAAACACATTCCTATAGCCATTACTATTATAATAACATTTTATTAATTTTCAAAATTATATATATATTGGATTACTCCTATAAATAAATATAATATTTTTATCATTATATTTTATTGTTTCAATTTTCTCATAATTAATTATTTTATATTTACTTTATAAATACCATAAACTCTCTACTTTTACCATCAGCTCTCTACTTCGTTTACTTTTACCATCAACTCTCTACTTCGTTGCTTACTACACTAATCAAATTGACACACAAAAAAGAAAGGAAAGGAAAAAATGAGATTTGACAATTTCTTAGTGGACATTGAACTACTTCACGTGTACCATCTTTAAATTTAGTCGATGCCATTGCTCGACATATACTTTGGTGCATTCAAACTATATGCAAAGTTTTTCGTAAAAAAATGTGATTCTTCTCACTAGTTGTCATTGAAAATGCAGTTTTAAAAATATTTCTTGTTTGAATTAAATTTTAATTTTAATTGTTGTTGTTTGTTTTTTAATCATAAATATTTATTTGTTTGATTTTAAAATATATTTATTTTATTTATACTTTATTTAATTTAATGTCTTATTATATTCATGAAAGATTATATTTTTAATATTATATAAGTTTATTACCTTGTATATTTAATTATTTATATGAAATTTTTTAAATCAGATAAAATAGTTTTTTTCTATTGTATCTAAAGTTTCTTCTTTTAATAAAATGAAATTATATATATAATAATTATATATAATTAAAAGATTAAAATTAATATAAATTATTTGTATTTTCATTAATATCAAAACATGTAAATAATTTAAAAAAATATACTGAATATTAATTATTCATATGTAATGAGAGCATCTTAATTTCTTTTATATTTATCTTAGTGTCTAATAAATTAGTTCAAACAAATAGATATTAATTTAATTTTTAATAATAATATATTAATTTTTTTTTTTAATTTAAAACAAGGGATTAGTAATTCTAAATGCAAAGAAGGTATTTCAAATTATAATTTTTTACATCTTGTTTGATAATTAAATTACAAAGTCATGATAATCAAAGACTCACTATTTGTGAACTAAACATCTATCCTCTAACACTCTATAGTCTATCTTAAACTTGGATCTACCAAGCACTAAGAAGAATCAAGTTTGTAGTTATGTAGTTAAGTTGGATCTAAGCCAGTGCTTTTGCATTCCATAATGAATTTCCTTAAATCTTTAAATAGGCTTCATCATAACAAATATCATGAGATTGTAAATATATATATATATATATATATATTATTATATATAGGGAGAGAGAGGTGAGAGAGAGAGAGAGAGAGAGAGAGAGCTGATTTTTATTACCTCAAAATAACAAATTGCATGGTACCATCTTTCACAGATCACTCACTACAAGTCAATACATTTACTACAATCCTGGTTCAGAGTCCACGATTTATCATAAGTTTTTCCTCTTTTCCCCTCGTCTTACAGATATCAATCCATTTCGAGGAGTTACCAAAAACAGATGAATGGTGTATAATGATTGCATTTCTTATCGACACTTCCACGACTATAAGTTCCTTAATATTTGTTACTTATCACTATCCAAGTGATTGGATTCATGGGAACACTTGTGCCAGCCTTCAAGAAATCCATGATTATGTTTGAGTCTCTTTTGTTTTCAATAAAGGTGAGGACTCCCTCAGCTGAGAGATGGGTTAGCTCTATATGTTGCTGAGCTGAGACAATGGGAGTTGACTTGCTAGTAGGAGTCTTATGATGCTCCATGTTGTCTTGGTTAGAAGCCGAAGGATTCTTGGGTCCTTTTGTTTCTTTTGGTTCTTGCCAACCATAGTTCTTTTTCTCAGGATCCAAGTGGGAGAAGGCCCTTGAGGAAAGGGGCAGGAACTCTAAAGGTGACTAGGCTATTGACATCTCATGCTTTGAAAGGAAATGTTCTTGTAGTCTACCAACTAAGAATAAACCTTTTTCCTTTTAGTTTGGAGAATTTTATCTGGAAACTCTTTACTGATATCTATTTCCACAAATATGCGTGAAAATGTGACAATTTCCTTCTCAAGACTCTCAATGTCTATTTTAATGAATTCACCTAGTAAATCCTTAATGTCAACTAAGATGTCATTGAAGAAAATGAATGCGTGGGTTCGGTAGCCTTACCTAGACTGGAGTGGCCATATCTTCCATATAGAGAAGATTGAAATTTGGAAATCATGGTTGAATTAAAATTTCAACTTGTCGCTAAAATGAGGGATCTTGATCAAACACTTTATAACAATCCACTACATTTATGAAAAATACCATAAAGAATCCTTCAAGAAAAAATACAATAAAATATGTGAACCCTAACTTTTATGCAAAATAATTTATGTTCCATACATAATAGGTGTGACTGATAGAATTGCCAAAATTCTAAGAAAGAAAGACTTCTCTATTTCTTTCAAACCTATGAAAACTATCCATCAACAAATGAGGTCCGTCAAGGATCATATAGACCCACATCAACACCAACAGATATATAGAATAACCTATTCATGTCACAAATGCTACATTGGAGGGATTGGAAGATTGTTTAGAATTAGGATGAAAGAACATGATGTTGATATTAAACATGAATGTATTCGTTCTTCCTCCCTCACAGAGAACTCCAACAATACCAAACACCACATAAACCTTTAGAAAACTAAAATCATTGCGAGGAAAAAATATTATTTAAAAAGATGCTTTAGAGAAGCCCCAAATATCATTAAAACCCCTACTAATCTAAATAGAGACAATGACCTTAAAACCTTTTTACCTTTTCCTTCTAATATTCTTACTGCATCCCCTCTCTTCTTTCCATCCCTCCTCTTCATAATTTTAAAATGACACTTTATTTAAATTACTAATTGAAATTATAATTAATTAGGTTAATTAAATTAGTAAATTTATCAATAAATTATAATATTAGGGTTAATTAAATATAAACTATTAAATTTTATTTATATTCATTACAACTATTTTTATTTACTTCTCGTATTAAGGGATATTAATAGTTAATATATATTATTCTTACCTTGAATAATAATATCATTATAATATTATACTTTTATAATATTATATTTTATAATATTATAAATTTTATTCTTTATTAATAATAATATAATTAATTTATATAACCTTATAATATATACCTTTTTAATATATCATATATTTTACTATTACCTATTAATATTATATTTAATAAATCAATAAGTTATAATTTTCAATATAAATTTAATATACAAATAACTCTCTTTACAAATTATTACAAATTAATTAGGTTGAAATTAGGGTTTTTTATTATTTTATTGAGCCCGAGAGTTCTTTATTTCTCTTTTTTAACTTCTCATTTATTTTATCAATATGTTGTTTTCTAGATACTATTTATTTAGGAATTTTTTGTCTTGATGATGGATCCACTTTTGGACCCAAAACATAAACATTCCTACAAATTGACTATGGTAAATTTGACCTTCCATAAAAAAATACAATTTCGTAAGCAAGACTACAAAATCCATAAAATCATAAAATAATCACCCATCATGTATAATCTGTAGAAGCCAAGTTTACTACAAGATATATCCACTTCAAGAGAAGTATTGTCTTCCACCTGATCTACAATAAATTCCAGCCCTGAGAGATATTTGGGGTTCTAAGGCGAGAACCCTAGCTTTAAGGTGTCCTAAAAGGATTTGGGTTGGGAAGAGGTGGAGGCATCCTTACCTTTGGCTCCCCCTTGTAATCTTGAGACTAGATAAACTGATTCATCCTTGGCTATGCCATATTCATGGAGTTATTTTTTTATCTTGAAGCCTCCTAACTCCATGAAAGAGCAAAAAATAACTAGTAGGGATTCCTAGCCAATATCTTATTCTAGCAACGAATGGAGATACCAAACTTGTGCCTTTGACCTTCAAGCATAAAGATCTCCTTGAGAATGGTCTCATAAAGACCATAAAATTCATCTGATCTGAGGCAAAAACCTCATCATGGCTGTAAGGAGAATCCTAAAGTGGAAACCCGATCTCTTCTCGCACCAAGTCACAACCTAAAGCAGAAGGGTATTTAATACCCACATGGTTTGTAGCATTTAGGTTTTGGAAAACCAAAAACCTGGTTGGCTTGAAAATCTGTATGACATCAACACAGGTATCTATATACGCTCGAGGTGCTTGAAGAATAAAAAGATTGTTCTGGTACTTAAACCCCAGTATTTCAAACCTGTAACATCATATGGGTTGGCACCCTACATTTTCCAGGTGTAATCCCATATATCACTCCTTTTTCTCTGATGTTAGCCCTAGAGGTTTTGAACAATCGATTGTATGATTTATATTGAACTTACATAATTCATATTCTCGTATCTAGATTAATATCCCATGACTTTTCCATCATAGGGCTAAGATTTGAATCCCAAGGGGGAAATCACTCCACCGTCTATACTAAATCTGCATTCTTTCTTGTTGAATCCCTAACTTCTATAGAGCCCCAACTCTCACTATATTTTCATTTTCAAATAGCTTTTTTGTTTTTTCTTGTCTGTTATTTTTAATATGATTATTAACTATTAATTATTTATTATTTTTATTTTTAATTTGATTAAGTCAATATAACATTATATTACATCACATAACATTTTGCAACATTATTATGATACTACATTGTAGAATGCTTCTTCATGCAATAATAAGTAATGATATAAAACTATTTTTAATAATTTTGCAAACAATAATTAATAACACAAGGCAAGAAAGATTATAATGGAAAGAACTAATACCAAACAAACATATTATAGAAAATCCTAATACATATTTATATAGAACCTATACAGATCTTGAATGAGCTATAACTCCTTTTCTTGTTTAAATCATCAAGTGGTTGGATGTAAGAGGTGTGGTTGGAAGCCTAAACAACTTGAAATGGATATTATTAGAGTATTGACACAATTTTTGATTGAAAACATCGAGAGGTTGAAATCAAGAGGAGATGATACTTAGGTCTACAATGCAAATAGATAGGTCTTCGTGAGCCTTTTGTTAGAAGTGAATATTTCATAATAGAGTAGGTTGATATAAATCAATTCCACATACCTTATAAGGTCCTTAGTGAACCATGAGAGTCTCTGAATAAGAAATTAAAATGCCATAGATTTGACAAAAAGATATAAAAATACTGTAGTATTTTGATTCCTAAAAAACATCCTTATTGATCTCAACTCAAACCTCAAGTAACATATGATGAATACCATTTTCTAAAGTATATGTTAATTATATATACCAAATACTAGGATGACCATAACATGGGTACAAATAATAAGTGAAAAATGTTATGAAAAAATAGTACTTATAATATTTGGTGAAAATAAAAAGTTACTCTATTTGAAAAACTGTATTAGATGAAGCTATTAATAACAAAATTTTAGGAGGTAGAAATGAAATTAGATATTCATTAATATCTTGTAAATATAAATGCTATGTAATAATTTTACTACTACTCTAAACTCCTCATGCCATTAATTTAATTTATTGTTAAGATTTCAATGCATATTATTCCAACAACGATGCACTATACACATATAACAAATCCATAATAAACCTTAATCACTAGATGTAAAACCTACATTTTAACCATGTAAGGTAGTTTTCTTAGTTCACATATATTATTGACAGCTTGTTTGAGGATATTATAAGGTCCATATTAATGTGGCACAATTGTGTGACGAGGGCCTTCAAAACTCTCCTCTGAAATGTGAATCCAAACTCTGTGACTAATCTGAAAGTTGAGAGGAATGTAATTCTCATCATGCCCAAACGTATTTTTGATGTTAGTATCATGAAATTATCTTTAAATAGAGTGAATATTTTTCTTTGAAAACTAATTTCTTTTGAATTTCTTTCTATGTTATTAATCTAGTATTTACTGATTTCGAAGGCTCATTGATCACGGTAAATAGGTAACGTCAATCAATTAGCATTTTTGGTTGGAATCCTAGTAACACTTCAATGACTTACATCTATGTGTTGGGCTCTACTAAGGTTAAATGTAGTATGAGAGTGAGACGGTAAAATAATTATACATGTACACTAATGTTATTGATTACTTTTGTCTATCCATTATTTAAGGATTAAAAATATTATAGATGGTTAAGATATTATAGATGGTTAAGTCTAATATCCATAATGCTCTAAATAAATCTAGAGCATGTGTTGTGGAAATTAAAATATTGTTTATCATAATTAATGTAGGGAGTCTATTACAAATCCAAACATGCACAAAGGATGGAAAACTAATATTTGAACTAGTGCGTGAATTACAATATGGTGCTAAGAGAGTGATATTCAAAATCCATTCCTCTGGTACACAAAAGGTTTCATGATATAATTTAGTGGCAAGAACTCCTATTATGAAGAACATGGAGATTAGTTCCCAAGACATGCTAAGAATGAACAAGCATACATGCAACTTCTAGTTTCAATTTGGAGGTTTATTGATGATGCATAACTATATATCAAAGAATGTAATGTTCCACGTCACACCTAAAGTTTGATGGATTGAGAATTTATCTAGAAAAAATTTATACTGACATGTTGATTTAGAGAATTGTTCATTTGAAACATAGTTTTTAAATGCGATTAATTAATTAATTAATTAAATATATGAGGTATACACACAATTTTGGATATTTCTTTTTGAATAGTTATATTTCCCAACCATCATTGTTAAAATGGATTTGTTCTACAAAATTGAATTGACACCACTCAACTAATTTTTCAATTATTGATTCAAAAAGAAAATAATAGTTATGGTAAAGAGAATTATTTTTAAACCAAACTAGATCCATCTTAACACTGGATCTATCAAGCATCGAGAGGGATCAAATATCTTGAGGTGAAAACATCTTTTTTGAGTGCAAAACTTGACGAAAGGTTTGCACCTTGAGATATTTTATCCTTCTCAGCCCTTGATAGATCTTGGGTTAAGATGGATTTAGACTGGTTGTATAATACTATATAATATCTATATTTGTATCTATGTGTCTCTTTCTTATTCCCTCTCTTTATCTAACCCCCAAAACATATCACACACTCTCTCCATATCTATCCATATGTCTCTCCCTCTCTCTTCCTCTCCCTCCCTCTTCCTCTCCCTCTCTCTCCCCCTTCTCTCTCACTCTCTTCCCCTTCTCTCCCTCTCTCTCTCTTCATTCCTCTCTTTCCCTTTCTCTCCCACCCCACTCTGTCTCTCCTCCCCATGTCTCTTACTCTCTCTAATCCTCTCTTTCCATTTCTCTCCCACCCCACTCTATCTCTTCCCCATCACTCTCACTCTCTCTCTTCCCTCCAAGTCTGTCACTATATCCCTCCCTCTCTCATTCTCTCTGTTAAACAGACATGGTTAACGAGAAACAGATAGAAAGATAAAGCATGCATTGTAATTTTTATTCACAAAAGATGTACATTTATAGTACAATATGGTGACCGTTGGGATTCACATCCCAAGGTCCCTTGGACTGCTTTGTCCATTCGGCTTCCACGCTAACCCTTTAGGATTAGGTGTCCAACATTCCCCCCCTTAATCCGAAGGGTTATGTATGAGTCCAAGAAAAGAGCTGTAATACAAAATGTGCAATAATGCATGGCAGCACTAGGCTGAATGTGCTCTATGAAATGTTGGTAAAAAAGGGCGGTGGTTTAAGGATAGCCACCAACACTGGAACGCTTAATGCAGTTCCCGGAACTCTTCCAAACTTGCAAGAAGTTGTAAGTCTTCTGCTAGAGGAAGTGATCCTATTGTTTTAAAGAGGGAAACCTTCAACCATAAAAGGGAGGCCTCACCCCATATAAAAGGTAAAACTTCAACCTGTAAAAGGGAAGTCTCAACCTGTGATGGTTTAAGGATGACCAACAACTCTGGAATGCTTATGCAATTCCTGGAACTCTTCCAAAACTGGCAAGAAGCTGTAAGTCTTCTGCTAGAGGAAGTGTTCTCAATTTTGTCTCCGAAACTCTTCCAAAACTGGCAAGAAGCTGTAAGTCTTCTGCTAGAGGAAGTGTCCCACATCGCCAACTGAAGGCATGTTCAGGCATCTTTGTCTCTGGCTACAACTCTGAAGCTGGTGTGACAGGTTGTGGCTCAGGCTCGCTTGATGTGGCTTTGAAGCTTGTAGATGACCATCATTTCCCCCCCTGTCAGATACAAGGTGAGAAGATGGTGAAAACTCAACTGCAAGACTGTTCAATATTCTGGAACAAGTTCTGACATGTGTTTGGAATATCTTCTTGGCTGTTGATGCCCATTGCCAAGAAGCGATCCATCCTAGATGAATCTTTGTTCTTGCAGGACGTTTGTTGTTGAAGCATCTGTTTGAAGAATGGGTGGTTTTATGACAGTGCTTACATGGATGAAGATCAAAACAGTGATCTTTCAGATGGCCAACTCGATCACAGTGTTGGCATTTGACGATCTGTTGTTGTTGTTGCTGTTGTGGAAGAGGAGCAGAGTCTGGAACAGCTGGAGGTGAACCGTCATGAGGAGCAGGTGAACTGTCATAAATGAATCCAGCACTCTGAAACTAAATGGGTTTTGAGTAGTCTGGAATATGAAAGGACAAGTCCTTGTCATATCCAAGACCAATTCTATGCTTGTTGTGGACAAGCTGTTCCCAAGGTCTGATGATGGGCTTGGGAAGTGCAGACTGAATTTGTTTTAATAGAAAAAATAATAGCGATGAATACCTGTCAGGCCAGGCGTTTCACTCAGCAGCGTATCACTCAGCAGCTTGCAGGCCAGGCGTTTCACCTCTGACACCATTTGGTATGCAGTCTTCAGTCTTCAGGCATTCAGCGTAACAGAGCGCAGGTAATGAGGGTAGGCAGCCCTATTCAAGGCAGCGTTTCTTTTCATGCAGTGGACAGAGGCAGGTATGCAGAATAGAGCGCGCGCAGATAGACATGTCAGAACAGCTTGGATAGCGCTTGCGCTTGCAGTGTCAGGCAGAGGAATGTGGCAGAAATAAATTGCACAAAAAGGCCATAAGACAAATGGCTCACATTAATTTTGCAGGGCAGGAATACGCCCGCTCTGATACCATGTTAAACAGACATGGTGAGGGAAAACAAATAGGGAAGATAAAGCATGCATTACTATTTTATTAACAAATTGATATACATTTATAGTACATTTGATGACCGTTGGGATTCACATCCCAAGGTCTCTTGGACTGCTTTGTCCATTCGGCTTCCACGCTAACCCTTTAGGATTAGGTGTCCAACACAAGTACCCACATGGCATAGAAAACTTCCTAATACCACTTTTTATTTGTTACACAAATTTTAATGAAAAAAATCATGTTTTGCGGGAAATTTTAATTATTAAAAAATCTTATAAAAACCTAATGCAATTTCGCAAGACTTAGATAATGCCTAGCATGGTAACATACATTGGCTCTAGATTTAGAAAACACACTAAAAGCCTAGTTATTAAGATACACTCTAGCTTTTGAGGATGTGAGTGAAAAACCTCAATTAATTATTTATCGCTAAAAAACAACAATAATTAATTAAGTGAAAAAAAAAACACTCTGGAATGACTTCCTTAGTAACCAAGTCTCAAGGGGCTAAGCCTTTTACATGAGTTCATTATGCTAGCGATATTATTTACAACTCCCCCACAGGATATGGAAATTGCATAGAGAAAGAAGAGAGGAGAGGAGAAGAAAGGGAAAAATTGCCTTGTTGGACTTCTAGAATGGAAATTTGGACTAGTGCCATGTCCAACTTTGATAGTCACAACCCTTTATTTCTCAGGTATAATATGGCAAGTAACATTTGGCATCACATGGGGACATGTGCTTGATCTTTAGGAAAGCATGTGAGAACTCTAGACTCTGCAATGATCACGAACATCTCGCCACAAGAAATATTAGTAGCACATGCACCATATATAAATTCATTAACATCCTACCAATCGAAATAAAAGAAACAACATGCTATAATGAAAATGATGAAATGAAAAGCAAGAAAGGCTAGGAATACATTACAAAGGATGCCCCTTGGGCATCAGATATTCTCGGTGAAGAACAACTTGAGTAACTCCCCATTTACGAGCAGATTCATTCTCTTTTACTGATGTACCTTTTCCAATTTTGATCATCTTGGGATCCTGATCTATCCCAATGTTCATTTCTATGTAGTTAGCAGGTTAAATTTTATTTTGCTTTTTATGATTGTCATGCCTACCAAAGATTTTTTCTAAGCCTATGACTCCTCTAGAAGCGGAAATAAAACGAGGGCATCGTTAAAAAATAAAAAAATCCATTCATAAACTTATATTGCCAAAAAAAGGAAACCCAGAAGATGAATGAAATGATGAATGGAATAAACTCGGCGTTTATTATAATATCTGAAAATATGCTAATACAACGAGGGTAGCTGAGATATAGCAAACTGCAATAGAGATGTAACCCCAATTAAGGATCCGGACAATCCTCACTCCAATGTGCAAATCCAATGCAATCTACTCTCCAATATATCGTTGAAGCACTATGAGATTCCCGAGTGAAATCTCCTCGAAGATGAGCTAGTTTTTCGTCCAACTCACAAGCAATGGAATCTCAAGGGTTTTCGCCCTAAGGCTTCATTAAAGATGCGAACTAGGTTCACCAACCCTCAACAACAAGAAACAATCATAACTCCAAGTTGTCATGAATGATCTAATCCTCCTCCATTTCAAGGTTCAATAAATAGATCTCCAATCTTCTAGAAGTATTTTATTTTTTATTATTTTAGTATTATTCTAGAAGCTCCCCGTTGACTTCATCTAAGTGACTTTAATTTTATTTTATTTTACTTAAGTCACTTTTGGCCTTTTTCCCCTTGTTTTATTTAGCTATGTGATTAATTAAAGTAACTTTTAATCCGAGAAAATGGTAAATCACCAACCATACTTTCTTTGGTCGTTGGAAGTCACTTCTCATCATCCCATCCTGTAGATCTTCTCGTTCTGGTCCCAATGATCTATTACATTAAGGTATTCCTATTAGTTTTTGCAACATCGAACAAGTGTTCTAGTCTAGATTTGTGTTAGAGAGGCTAAGAACACGAGACCTTCAAAACCCAAAAAAGGATTCGCAATATAAGCTTGTGAAACGCCTTAATTAAATTAATTAACCATCATTTAAATTATTCCTAAGTCTAACTTAAGAAAACTAGTTAATTAATTAAGGAAAGATGAGAATGCTCTAGAACTCACACGAATTGAGTTTGAGATGATCTTAATCGTTGATGGGGATCTAATCATGGCCGTTGGTGAACCAATGAGATGGGGATGGAGATACACACATCAGGAAAGCGAGTTCCTTGGCAAATCGAGCTATCCAGTTGTAGAAGTTGGGCAGGGAAGAAGAGTTCAAGCCAGAAGGAACAAAAAGTGAGGGAGTAGCAGCAGAGAGTCCGAAGGAGATTTCCAATGCCGAAAGAGGCAACAGCAGAGAGGCCAAGTTATTCCACTCAAACGCTACGCAAGTGTTGTGCAGAAGCCTCAAGGAGCTAGTTCGATTCAACCAAGGAGAAACGTGATTCAAGTGTTGGACGCCGGGAAAATTTTCAGAAGGCCAAGCAAGTCACTTCCAAAGGCCAAGTCAGCCAGGACGTTAGTTTCCGAGCAATTTCAGGAGGAGTGCGAGCAGGCCCTGAGCAAGCACTACATAGAGGCTCACGCAGGGCTAGTTCGAGCAGCTAGACAGAGCCAGTTCGGAGTTGAGATCAGGTGTGGTGTGAGACAAATTGTCTCACAGATATTTTGGCCAAATTATTTGTTGTAGGATTGCCAGTTTGGCATTCAAACTATTGTACTCGAATTTCGTTATTGCATATAATAAAATAAACCCTCATCTACTGCACCGGTTTTTCCATGGATTTTTGTCCAAAAATACTGGCGTCTTTTTTATTTTGTGTGTGCATCTATTTTCTCAGTTTCCAGTTTATTTTCTGTAGCATTTTTAATGTAAAGAAATTGCAGTGTGATTTATTCAATATTTTTTCGTAACAAAATAAACTACATAATAAGTTAGAAGAATAAATTCCAATTGTTGCATTTCATGGAATTTTCACATGGTATTAGAGCATGTTTGAAGACAGATTAGTGGCTCAGTAACACGGGAGAAACTTTGCAGCTTTAGAGGGAGTTTCAACGCAAAATTTCTGGATTTGCGCAAACCACCGGCAGGAAGTGCGAATTAGCAAAGGTAGGGTTTGATTTCCAGTTTGCAGGGAGAAGAAAAATCAAAGAGCCTCAGTGGCAGTGATTTGCAGGCAGTGGTGTTGCAAGGTAGCAGTTCCGATGAGCAAATCAGTCAATTCATCGGGCAAATTTGGGTGAAGTTGGTTTTCAGCTAGTCAAACAATAGCAAATCTGTGTTGGATGGAAGAGAAGCACACAGAGGAATTTCAGATTTCTCTAAGGGTTTCTAGATCTAGTTCCTAGGAGGAAATCCGTGATTTCAGTAGCAAAGGCCATAACAGTTTTTCCATTTAGCCAGAGTGAGCTTCGGGAGCAGCAAATTGTGTGTCAAATTCCATAGAAGGACTTTCGAAAGGTTGAGGTAGCTAAGTTGCCAAGTTGAGGTAGTAGGTAGTGTGAGTGCCTGAGAAGGACTTCCAGATGCATATAGTAGCAGATATGTGCAATTCAACAAGGAGTGCAAGTAGCTGAGAGAGAAGCCAAGAAAGAAAAGAGGGAGATTCTTGTTTATTTCCCAGTTTTTGAGTTTTGTAGAGATGGTCACAGCAGGTCTCAAAGATCAGGATAGACTTGACGGAGCCTCAAACTTTGGTATCTGGAAGGCTAAGATGTTATTCCTGCTGGATGAGCATGCCCTAAAAGAGTTCGTGACAACAATCTTAGTTGCACCCGCAGATCCGATCTAGTTCCACGAGTATAGGAAGGATCAAGCCCAAGCCAAGAGGATGGTCTTGGATGGAGTCCGAGATCATATCGTTCCACACCTTACAGAGAAGAATATAACAAAGGAAATGGTTCTCAAGGAGAAGCTAAGGACCACGAAGATGATGAAGGGTGAGGATGTAACTCCATATCTCACCATGATTCGAGATGTCCGGGATGAGGTTGCAGCGATGGCTGAGAAACCCGAGGAGAGTGAACTTGTGCAAATAGCACTTAATGGGTTTACACCATAGTGGGCCACATTTGTCCAGGATATCATTGGACATGACAGATTGCCTAATAGGGAACACCTGAGTGATTTCACACAAGAGAAGCTAAGGGTCAGCCTTGTAAAGGGTAGAGCCAGCAATAGTAGCAACAAAGGGTCGAAGGTTGATAAGGAGGACGAGAATGTAGCCCTTGCGAGTAAGGGAAAGGCGAAGAAAGGTCCCAATTAGGGACAAGGCTCAAACGGAGGAAAGAAGATGAAGGATTTGTCGAAGATCAAATGCTTCAAGTGTGGTGAGTTTGGTCACTACAACACTCTGTGTCCCAAGAAGGAGGACAAGAAGGGGAGCAGCAAACTACAACTTCGACAGACATAGACAAGTTATCCTCCAAGATGGAGGAATTTGAACTATATGCATCTATAACTTCAAGAGAGACATGGGGAGACCTTGAACTCTAGAATTGCATAGATTTGGGTAGGGTCCAAGGAGGATAGCATCAGACAAGAGCTTCCGCGTTGATCATACCCTTGCTACAGGAACCCATAGTATCCAGTTGCAAGAGGATCAGTGTCAGATGGCGCAGTCAGATCTTGAGAGACAGTTGCAAAGACTAGTAGCAGTTAGTTACTGAGGGGCACATAACCAGTCAAGGCGTAGTCAGTTATTGAGGGGCACATAACCAGTCATGGCGTAGTTAGTTATTGAGGGACACATAACCATTCATAGCACAGACAGTTACTCAATAGACAGTGCACATGCCAGCTGTAGTCAGAGACTCAAGAGATAGTTGTAGAGCCAATACAGAGACACAGTGGATCCGTGGTTTGGTTCTCAGTTGCAGTAGTTACAACGACGGTGGTAGCATGAGATCAGATGTAGCGCAAAGCGGAGTTGACAACAGTGCAGGATGACACAGTGCAGTGTTAGCAGCAATGCAGATGCAAGGTGGTTCAACTGCAGAGTTAGCAAATGAATCAAAGTATGCGCAGTAGCTTAGTGGGCAGTGGTAGGTAGTCACGGATGTCAGACATCAGTAGCGTAAGGGAAGATGCTACAGGTGAAGACAGTAGAACACCTTCCTCGTTAAGAGGGAGTGTTAGTTTTTGTAGCATCGGACAAGTGTTCTAGTCTCGATTAGTGTCAAAGAGGCTATGAACACGATATCTTCAAAGAATAGAAAAGGTTTCAGGAGATAAGCTTGTAAAATGCCTTAATTAAATTAATTAACCATCATTTAAATTTTTCCTAAGTCTAACTTAGGAAAACTGGTTAATTAATAGTAATTTATTAAGGAACAGTGAGAATGCTCTAGAAACTCACACAGATTGAGTTTGAGATAATATTAGTCGTTGATGGGGATCTAATCATGGTCGTTAGTGTGCCAACGAGAGATTACAAGAGCGGGACGATGGGGATGGAGATACACACATCAGGAAAGTGATTTCCTTGGCAGATCAAGCTATCCAACTATAAAAGTCGAGCAGGGAAGAGAGTTTGAGCTAGAAGGAAGTAGAAGTGAGAGGGAGCAGTAGCAAAGAGTCTGGAAGAGATTTACAGTGCCAGAAGAGGCAACAGCAGAGATGCCAAGTTATTCTACTCAAAGGTTGCGCAGGGGTTGCACAAAAACCTCAAGGAGGCAGTTCAATTCAGCCGAGGAGAAAGGTGATTCAGGTGCTGGAGGCTGGGACAATTTCCGGAAGGCCAAGCGAGTCACTTCCAGAGGCAGAGTCAGCCAAGACGTCAGTTTTCGAGCAGTTCTAGGAGAAGTGCAAGTAGGGCCTGCGCAAAGGCTCACAAACAACAAAGATGAACACAAGATATATGCCCCAATCCCAGGCAAAACCCCTTCAAGGGGAAAACCAAGAAAGAACTTCTCTTCTTATAGAATTACTTCAAAGGAGATGTCCAAGACCAGAAACCTAGACCAGGGTTCCCACCAAGAACCAAGCCAACCAACAATTATCCTTCTTCATCACAAAACAGGAGCAGTGAAATAATATTCTTCAAAAGTAATGCTCTTCTAGCTTTTGGGACCTTCACATTCTTTCTTCTCACCGCAGACCGAATCTAGGTGTTGTAAGTGTGACATGTGTCATAATAGGTCGAGGATCCTTCCTTAAATAGCCTTTCCAAGAGGCTCAACAAGCCCTCTCTAGGCCGACTTATTGTGAGTTCGCTGACTTCGTCATGGGAGCCTTCTAGACACTTCTTAAATACAAAATAATTTTTTCTTTCTTGATACAATTGCTCGATCTTTTATAATGTGACAATGACTCCTTGACTCATGTCATCCCTAGAAGCATTCAATGGATGCTTGACCTAATGACAAATAATTTATCTTTATCTTTACATCATTTTTTTCATCTTTTGACAATTATATAAGGATTACATCATGACGTGAGTCAAATGACAATTATGAAGACCACAACTAGTTACATTCTCCAACACTCCCTCTTAACTAGGGAAGTATTCATAATTGTCCAACTGATACAAGGATAGTACTCCTTTTGAAAAGTTCTCATAAGAAGAGTCGAATTGATAAGCCAATTGTAAGCATCAACATTATGATCAACCAGCATTGTCTTTGAGGCCTAACTAGACAAGCTCCACTTTATTCAAGACAATTATGTTGGGAGGCATTATGTGTGATGTCACACTACCTCTACAAGGCACAAACCCCATCCAGATGTTCACAAGCTATGTCCTTTTAGGACTATTCTCATCTTGGATTTCAAAGCCCTGAATCCTCAAAGAATATCGATCCTCTTCACCCACTCTTATCTTGGATAACTGTCACATCCTTAAAGAGTGTCAGTCCCTTTCCTTTCTTAGAAGCTTTGTCTTCAAGGAAAACACAGATGCTTATCCAATCCACTACTATTCTCTCTTCAAGGCCTTCACTTAGACGTATGGTTGTTAATCCTGGTCAAGTGCTTGACAAATGAAAGACGATATAATCATATCACTATTTGTTAAAATTCGCAACTAGGGCCAAACTCCATGTGGGTCTTCTTATTTATGGCAGCTAATATTTTTTTTGGATTCCTCTCATCGAGTTGTAGGATTGATCTAAAGATCATCTGATTCCGACATGTATTGATGGAGATATGAATTTATTTGTGTTATGTGACAATTCGTCAAGGTCGGCCAGCAACCAAATTACCTCCACTTGTCCTCAACGTTTTATTATAAATAGAGTTGGCCTTCAAGTCATTTTGACACACACTCTCTCTTGTGATCTCTCTCTTCATTTCTGTTTTGGGTTTTGATGAAGGAGAGATCTAAAGGGAGTGCCCTAGGCTCTACGTTGCCCTAATGAAGAAACCCTAACTCAGTCATGATGAAGCCCTAATGCAACCATGGAAGAAGCCTTAACGTTGTCATGGAAAAGGATTAAAGCTATCATGGAGGAATCCTATACACAGCTTCTTATACTCTGCCATGGAGAGCCCTATATTACAGTCTAGGAGAAGCTCTAGACGTGGAGGAGAAAGGGTCTTCTTGGAATGCCTACGCTACCCTAAATTACAGTTAGGGGGAGTGCCTTAAACGCAGTCTATGGGACCCTTCATTCGTTTTCAAGAGAAGCTCTAAAGGAGCCATAAAAGCAGGTCTGGAAATCACCTCCCATCCGTTGTCAAAGGAATCCCTATAAGAGCGATCAAGGGAAGGCTTCTACTCACAGCAAGCCATAGTAAAGGAGAGGCTTCTTTCACTACATGTAGGAGGCTCTACCAAGATCTAGAAGAAGGCCCTAATTTGCATTTAGTAAAGATCCTAATCTATTGTTATACATGGTTCAAACGAAGCCCTAAAATGTTGTTAATGAAGGTCCTTGTACTCGGCCTGAAGTAGCCATTATCCGCAGTCTTAAAGAAGCACTCGTTGACAACTACGTTCACAGCAAAGGTGGTTGTAAAGAAATATCTTACCATAGCATTAAAATGCATGCTTGTTGTAGGTAACTATGTGATGAAGGGAGCTGGTATAATCATGCCCTAAGGACTGTTGATAAGCAACAACTTTACTATAAAGGAAATGGTTGAAGTCTGCTCCTTGGTGTTGATGACTTTACTTCAGAATTGCCATGTGCTAGGCCATAGGCCATAGCATCATATCAAGGGTTTATTAAGAGCTAATCCATTGAGATTAGTGCCCTCATCAAATCAGCTTCATATCACAGTGATGAGTGCAGCATAGTGATGATGAGTGCAGCACAGTGATGAGTGCAACATAGTGATGATGAGTGCAGCATAGTGATGAAGTGCAGCATAGTGATCATGAGTGCAGCATAGTGATGGAATCACCTTGGAGAATTCGTTGAAGAATGAGATCTGATAAGTGCGACTGCACCTGAGTTCAGATCTGCAATCCTTGTCATTAGAGCTATTGTGTCATCTTCATGGTGAAGATCTCAGATGTCTGATCTCCTATCTTGGCAAGTCAAAGTGTTGAATTCAACTGTATATGTACTATCTCTCTCTGTTGACTATTGAAGAATATAAGAATATTTGATCAAGGGTTTCCCCACATTGGGGTTTGTCCCTAGCTAGCGCCACATCTTGTGTCCTCTTGTCTTGGCTTGTCTTCTGATGTTTATGTTTATGTTTATGTTTATGTTCTATCTACACTTTACTATCATGCTCCTTGGTGTTGATGACTTTACTTCAGAATTTCCATGTGCTAGGCCATAGGCCATAACATCATATCAAGGGATTATTAAGAGCTAATCCATTGAGATTATTGCCCTCATCAAATCAGCTTCATATCACAGTGATGAGTACAGCATAGTGATGATGACTGCAGCACAGTGATGAGTGCAACATAATGATGATGAGTGCAACACAGTGATGAGTGCAGCATAGTGATGATGAGTGCAGCACAGTGATGAGTGCAACATAGTGATGAAGTGGAGCATAGTGATGACGAGTGCAGCATAGTGATGGAATCACCTTGGAGAATTCGTTGAAGAATGAGATCTGATAAGTGTGACTGCATCTGAGTTCAGATCTGCAATCCTTGTCATTAGAACTACTGTGTCATCGTCATGGTGAAGATCTCAGATGTCTGATCTCCTATCTTGGCAAGTCAAAGTGTTGACTTCAAATGTATATGTACTATCTCTCTCTGTTGAACTATTGAAGAATATAAGAAGATTTGATCAAGGGTTTCCCCACATTGGGGTTTATCCCTCGCTAGCGCCACATCTTGTGTCCTCTTGTCTTGGCTTGTCTTCTGATGTTTATGTTTATGTTTATGTTCTATCTACACTTTACTATCATGCTCTAAGCATAGAACATACCTAAAATTTAACATTTCCTTTTGAGGAATAGATCTTTGCTCCCATTCAAGGGGAATCCTTTACTCCCTCCCAAATCCTGATGAGATTTTAGACGTCCTTTCTATTTAGGAAGTCAACACCACAAGCCTTATAGCCTATCTTCATAAGAGTATCAGCTATATGTTCTTCATAGTTGCATGGTTCCCTCTTTCCTTCCATCTCATTGTACCAAGCCTGCTTCCTTTCTTGGTATCAAGGGGCCATCCTCTTCCTTTAATCTCATGACATTTTCTAGGTCATCAATTTTTCACATCACTTTCATCTTGTCGTCAACATTGAAGGCATTATATTGAGCCTTAAGCTTATCATAGCTTCCCTTATGAAAGTGAACTCGACCTTTAGGTTATCTTCTCGCATTGTTACCTTTCATTGAGCATATCTTGACTTCATAGTTGACAGGTACCATATATTGAGCTTCCCTCAATATTCTTTGCACATTCCATCCACACAATTGAACTTGCCTCAACTATCATAATGTATTCCTACAACATCCTTCTATGTAGCAAAACAATATGTTAACCAGACAATCAATAACAAGAATATTTAAATTACCTCATCGTGACAACTTTCTCATCATCAACATCCTCATGGTCCATCCCCACACGAATTCTTCCTTCTTGCATCAAAGTGCCCAAGGATCAAACTTGATTACCAAGTTACATTTCTTTCTGAGACTATACTAGATGTTAATCATTATTCTATATATTCTAGTGAGAAAGTCTTGATCTATTAGTAAGTCAAACTCTTCCCTTAAGCATCATGTAACCATATAGAAGACTTTACCAAGCATATTTTATGTCCAACTTCTTTTCCAAAATTTTGTATATGTGAATCTTACTCAAATGCATTTTTATGCTTTTATGCAACCATCTAGCTTGATGCCCTACAATGAGCCAGCAACTTATACTTAAAGAGAAAGGGATACCTTCCCTTAAGAGACAGCATCTTGACCAGTTGCATTCCTTCATCCCTTGGAAGTATTGTTTCCATACTATATGGAATATATACCAGACTTGTCATAGTGTTTTTTCCAAGGATCTTCCAAAGTGATGGTCCCTATTGGATCATGATCATCCACCTTAGAAAAATGAATACTTCTAACATAATGTTAGACAATGCATGGATGAATATTATGTAAAATGGTCCCAAGCTTCTCAGATTGAAAGACTAGATGATTTCTGCAAAGCAACTTAATCAAGCAATTTCTAAATATGTTACCATCTCATACTTCTATCTATGATGCTATGCATTCACATAACCAAGATCAATGCATGTTATAAGAAAGACCAGCCAGGAACCTGACATAGAGTATGTCATCTTCAGCAATAAAAATCTTTGACATCTTTCCTCTTCGACTTCTTCTCAGATTCTTCTATTTCATCAGCTATGTGAGCTTCGCTTCTTTCCCTCCACTTGTTGTTCTTGCTTGCTTGGACAATCCCTTTTATAATGTCCCTTGGACATATCTGGTTTCTTCTTGGATCTTCCAAACCTTCCCTTCTTTAGCTTCTTGGTTTTAGCAATTAATTACTTCAAGGTCCTTACAGTTCCCTCCTTTCATCATGCTCATAATCAATAAGCACAAGAATTGATTTTCTTAGCCATTCTCCTCATTTTTCTTCCTTCATTATATACCTGCAATAGTTTCAAGTACAACCAAGCAAAATATATAAATAGAAGAACATGATGACGATCTAGGGTTTTCATTGTTTTCTTAGAGGGTATACACAATCCCTAAATTCCTTGATATTCCCCTTGGAAACATTATCCCTAGGGTTTTGATGTCATATCCTAGATTTTTATCCAATTCCACCTTCAATAGAGTTTACCATATGCCCTAGATTATCTGCAACCCCTAGAAGTCAAGTGTTAGAGTTTCTATGAGGGAACAAACATATTAGGGTTAGAATTTTCTACTTAACTAGGGTTTTCTAATCCAAGTCTCATCTAGGGTTTACAGTGCCTAAATACCCACAAACCTTCAACAAAGTGAACTCTACAAACCCTAAAGATGTTAGAGGCTATGAACTTTGTTCTTCAGATAGAGATAGGAGACTTGAGTCATTACAAAGTTGTCCCCTCATATCATAGTTATTTTGCCTTGGACACATCACTCAAAAACTCGTATTACTATCACGTCAAGCCAAGGAAGAGGCTTGAATTATTATTAAGTCAGAAGATGATATCAGAAGTGTCGAGCATATAACGGATCTGAGAACTATTCAATAAATACAGCCATTCGAGATATATTATAGTGCCACGAATAACTATAACCAATCATAATACAATTTTGTTGTTGAAGTAATGTCTATACATAACATAGTGATGTCATTCATATCAATATAAAAGAGTTGGATAGTTATTGTGAGTTAACGGACCCGTAGTTGTGCAAATGCAAGACAGTCATAAGGGAGGGATTATCTCTAACACAGAGATGCAAAGTGATATTTATAGAGCGAGTTATAGTCTTGTAGAGTGTGCAAGGTGTCTTCTGAGGTATACGAGTCAAAGACTTGAAACAGATACGAGCTATAGTCCATTAGCAGATAAGGATTGGTCACTTGAATGGATTTGGATCACTTCTCATATCAGAATGCTTCCTTTGATAAGATACTCAAACTTAAATGGCAATTTGACTATCTTCTTCGACTTCTAGCACAAGGATCATAGGTACTTGATCCTTACTCATTTGACTGTAATTTAGTCACCGAATAAGGCTTCCCAAAAGGTTTCTCCCTCTACTTCCATTTGAAGATTTCGAGACCCTTTTCTTCGACCAAGATAGACAGAGCAAATGTGCACTCATATACCATTTCATGTTGGCTTATTTTGGAGAGGGAGGAGATTTGTCAATAAACTTCTCCTTGTAATTGCTTTTTCTTTTACTCTTGCTTGGGCATGTCCTCTCCTAAGCTCTGATACCATGTTAATTTTAAGCAAACATGTTCTTTGCTTAGGATGGTTACTTCAATGGTCCATATCAGCCCATTTATCAATCTATTTCACTTCCATTAGTAATCACATATATCATTGGCAGTAGCTAAAGAAAGAACATCAACGATAAATGCAGAAGACAAGCCAAGACAAGAGGACACAAGAATATGGCTCAAGCCAAGGAAAAACCCCAAGATGGGGAAAACCCTTGATCAATTCTTCTTATTATTCGAATCAAATGTTTAGCAAAGAAAGAGATAAAATACATTAATTCAAAGTCAAAACTGATTTGCCAATCTCCATCTTTAGATAAATAGATGGCCTGGTCAGAGTTGCAATTTTGAAGTAGTCAAATGACGTCTTTTGAAGCTTGTGACATATGTTGTTACTGCTAAAGGGTTTTGAGCAAAGTACTAAGCTTCAATTAGGGTATCACGACCAGTGTTGCAGGAATCGCCCCCCCCCCCCCGATCCCAAGCCTGAAGCGCGCCACCGAGGCGAAGCGTCCAAGAAGCGCTGCCCGAAGCGCGCTTCCATTTTGAGGTGGCGCGATTCCGTCTGAAAATGGCGATTCCTGCCCATTTGGGTTGCGGCCGCCCGGAATCGCGCTTCCACCGGCGCTTCGGGCATGGGGTGGCGCCACGCAACCTGCCCGGAAGCGCACGCCACCCGCACGCCACCCAGGCGCCACCCGAACGGTTCCGCGCGGAACTAAATTTTTTTTAATTTTTTTTTAATTATTTTTTATAATTAAGCTAACTTAAGTTTAGGGGGTGGGTTGGGGGTGAGTTAGGGGTGGGTTAGGGTGAGTTTAGAAAACAATAAAGGCCCCATTCTCTTCTCATTTTCTCACTTTGAGTTTATGAGAGTTGGAGAAGAGAAGAGAGGAGAGGAGAAGAGAAGAGAGGAAAGGAGAGGAGAAAAGAGGAGAGCTTGGAGGAGTGAAGAAGGAGGAGCTAGGAGAAGGAGGAGGAGCT
>APFE031559918.1:0-13286 GCA_000404065.3 Pinus taeda | reverse complement strand
ACTAAAGCTCTAAATAAGAATAAATAGTAATAAAACAAAGAAAACAATAAAAAGAATCAGTAAAGCTATCAAAAAGAAAGTAAAGAAATAAAACAAGAAAGCTAAAAATCAAAAGAAAGTAAAGAAATAAAACAAGAAAGCTAAAAATCAAGTTGCATGTAGACACATGGAGTGTGTGCATGTGGTTCCCCATCCAATGTTGTTCTATTTAATAGATGGTGAGGAAGATGAGAGACATTCTTGCATTCTATCATTCCGAGATTCTATCTTTCATTCTCTTGGGAGAATGGTATACTAAGACTTAGGAGCACTGGCAGTAGTACGTTGATTGAGGGCTCGGGGGTGGCCAGTTGTAGTAGAGTCCTGCACAATTGAGCCTATGGTTGGGAGGAGAGTCGTCCCCAAAATCTTGTGATCATTTGGCAGACTTCAATCACAGGTAATATAGGTGAGCTCATTTGTAAGTATTTGTTTTTCATTAAGACATTAATTTTAGTTTTACTTGTACTGTTACATATGGTATCAGAGGAAGTTTTCAACTCTATTGGACCTGTGGGTTATTATTAATTATAAATAATTTGTTGACAAGTGTTAAATTTACTATAAATTTTGTGTTGAGTGTTTTACTTCGCATTAATCTTTTTATATTTATATAAAAACCCCACCATAATTAGTAGAGCCTTAAAATCTTAATTAGCTATAAAAAAAATTGATTTACGCTGAGTCGTTTTTGGTTTTCGTTATTAGAATATGGTTTCCATAGCTCCACGAGGAATCCCATCCCCACCAGCAGTTAAAAAAAAAATCCGGAAACGTAAAATTTAAAAAGGATAGAACTATTTTCAATTAAAAATGTTGAACATTAATTGCTGGTCTCCTGAACAATTTAACTCGCTGAATGGTTGGTGTGAGAATTTTTTTTAAGGATACAATATAATAGATATTGAAAATTGTTACAAGAAGACAAGGGGTGTAGCGTATGTATATAAGATAGAAGCAGAAGATACATGATAAAGATTTTATTATTTATAATCTTTGATACAATTCTATCAATACAATATGATGAAATATACACCATTCTATTGATACGTTGTAGTTGCCTATAAATTATCCTAATTGCCATCATAATCTTAGTAAATTTCTATTAAGTTATTATTGGTTACTTAACACACATGTGGTCTTTATTATTCACCTATGTTACTTTATCAAACTTTGAATCCCAAGCAAGACTAAAGTTATAATAGTGTCCCTAATATAGATTAATTAATTACATGATTAATTTAATTTATATTTGAGAATAGTGTTCCTAATTCACTAAACTTAGGACTTCCATGCTCAGTTTCTACTCAAATGGAAAATGAATTTCTCAATCAAATAGTCATCGAATAGCTACTAAAGTTTTTCCTTTTCATTGAACAAATCAACGGTGAATAATAAAAAAAACTGGATTTAGTTACAAGTTGATTTCTTTTATAAATTGAGTTGTCACACAATTTTTGGTTGAACTATCACTTAACTTTTTGCTAGAATGATTTATTCTAATTTAGAGTGCTAAAAACACGGTGAGAAGTAGCTACAAGTAGAAATAAACGGTTTGCTTGTTCAACCCCATTAAATTACATGACATTTCACTGTTTAGACAGATAAATGATATTGCAGCTCAAATTCATGTGGCCATGAACTGGTTTTTAATAACGTTACAATGGAAGGAACACATTCATTTTTACCTCTTACTTTATAGAGCAGTTTCACGATTTCAAAATTTCGCGAGACTTTATGATTTTCTGTTTGAATGATCTGAAAAGTAAGTTTTCAATGATTTAACTCTGCAAGTAGTTTTTATATTTTTCTTTGTATGCTTCTTTTGAACATATTCATCATAAAGATCGTTAATTTTTTTCATGAGTGCCAATCTTTTGGTTATTTGATCAGTTTATAACAAATGAAATGCACAAACTTATGAAGTCAGATGACTAGAAGACATTACTACCAGTTTTTTTTCGCAAACCGAGGAGAAATTTTAGATGGGTAATCTACCAATTTCAACCCCGTGTTGACTGTGTAATATATATATTTGATGAAACAGAATTTAAAAAAAAAAGAAGGACTGGCCAGATCATATTAAAAAAAAAAAAAAACTTTTTTAAGGCTACAACTAATTCCATCAATGATGGTAACTATAGAGTAAAAGAAAAAAATAAAAAGTAATCGCAATATATCCTTTCTCGCAATATTCCAAACAGTAAATGTTAATATTCATCACAGTTCCCATCCCACGAAAAGTTTTAAGCACATAGTTTGCCATATTCCAAGGGCTTTCGAGTTTTTAACCTTAAAGTTGGCAAGGACGTTGGAATAACTTTATACAAAGTTGCAAAATATCAATATATCTGTATGATGATGTTTTGATCTTCTGTTTTTCGCTGATAAAAAATATTATAATTTGGTTGTTAAACATAAAATAATTATAAAGTATTAATAGATATAGAAGATATTTTAAGTTTTATATGAAGAGCATATGCAAGCAATGTAATATAGCAACACTTCCTTCACCAGTAGCTATTTGGTTCTTGAAGTTAGCTTGGTAATATTTCATGATCTCTACGTGATCCAGTACTGTAATTTGGGCAGTATTTTTTTTTTCTTTACCTACATAATATAGCAAGATTTCACACAACGAACCGTAATTTGTGAAATCCTGTCCAGATAATCACACATAAAGTTTGTGCAATCGCACATTAAGTTTGGGCTTTACCTCTCATGATTTATTTATTTTTAAAAGCTAAATTAGAAAAAGAAACTACATCCATTCAAAAATGCACGATTTGATTTTCAGTATATATAGTTATTTATTTATATATGTTACATCCCTTCCAGCAGAGTGTTGAAAACAAACAAATAACTTCAGTAAATACAATGGAAATCCAGGAATGTAGCTACAGTAGACAGATGTTAGAGGCCTTAAAACTACAAACTAGAATATAAGCTGAAGGCTCACTACTTATTCATATCCAAAACAGGTAAATATCAGTAACAACCACAGACTACAGAGTTACTGGTTTTTTTTAAGTGGTCTTTACTTGTGCAAAAAAAATCAGCTATATCTTTTGATTTTAGTAAACGCTGTTGTGTTTTAGTTCATATTTTTTTTGTTAGTAATTTTTGAAATCGAATGAAATCCAATGTTGTTCCAGTTTTTTTATTATATGTGTATTGTCTGATTATTGTATATGAACACGTGATTTTTAATAAAAAATCCCCACAGTTTATTCTTTGTAATTTGCATTTTTAGTCATCTGGAATTAAATCAGTGGAATTGGTAGTTCTTATTATTGTGAAATGTATGGTAGGTTTATGACCGTGGTCTGAATGTTAAATATATAAACAAAGGACTGTTATTATTTATTAACAGCCCCACATGCATGACGAAGTCTCGATGATGGGAATGTATTGAGTTACTTTCAATGTATTTGTCTACATGGTTACATTGCTAGTTGTAAGAGTTCTTAATGTAAATTGCAGATTTAAATTTCATCTAAAAACTACCATTTCAATCAAATCAATCTTTACGAATACTCCTGCCATCTTAATAATTGCATGCCAGCAATTCTGAGTAATTACAAAACATTATAGATATTTAACGATTTAACAGTTTTAACAGAAAAGGCATTTCTTGAGAATCTCCTTTTAGATGTCACATTTTCCTTGATTTTATAAATTTTATTAAATTACTATTGTTCTATAATATTTTCCAAATTGTGGAGTGAAAGTAACTTCCGGTATTGAATTAGTTTTATGATCATTCATGATGATTACTATCATCATGTAGGTCATTCTTGTACGAGGATGACTACTTATTCCTCTGGGGAGAACAAGTGTATCTTTGATCACTGTATTGATCAAAGCAGAGTTTAAAGTTTTTCCAATAATTTTTTTAGTATTTTTAATATGTAGTCTTGTAGAGAGTACCGAGCTATGAAGATGTGGCAAAGTAGACCATATTAATTACTTGGTGGCATGCACGCCTTTACTCTGCCACCAGTCTCCTTCCTCCGCTTCTAGTATTGTCAAAGCTAAAGGTCATTTCCGTTTTAGAGACTTGCTTAGCTCTCCAAATTGTTCACAACTTTTAGAAAAGCACAATAGATAAATCATGTGCTTCAATAGGTCTTCAAATAGTAAGTTTAGGTGTAATTTTAAAATCCTGATTATGGAATAATACATGTTTGTTTATGAAATAATGTAGTCAGGCAAAGAGGGTCTATTTGACTGTAATTAGTGTTACATTGTAATAAGGATTAATTTAAAAAAAAAAAACTAAAAGCATTGTAATTAGTGTTACATCTCCAGGTTTTTGTTATTGGTTTTGCTAGTTCATTAGTTGTTTCAGTTGTCAAGATTTTTCGGAGAGGCTTGTATTTATTATCTTGACTTTGGACTGCATTTTATCATATGCTTTATATTGCAGTGCTATATGATCTCCTTCTCCTCATATTTCTATTGCGCATCTTACACTATTTGTTCTACCTATTGTTCACCAGTCCACCACTTATATGGAAGTGTAGTCTATGTGACCTAGTTATGGGTTTACCTAGGATTATTGACTTCCAAAACAAAGTCGTGTCAAGTTTCTCTCACTGCATGATATTTAGGTTGATTTGTTTTGTATCATAGTATATGGTTTGAATTAAATAACTAGGTTGAGCTTATCTCTTTTGTTGAAACTTGAAACTATGTGATCATTAATAGACCGAGATAATACTCAAAACTTTTATTCTGTTGTTTAACAGGTAGTTTTAATCTTTATTTTAACATTGTTTCCTAACTAGCATATGACACAAAATTTTCGTAGGTGTCAGTGTCTTATCAATAATCACACAAAATTTCTGTGGGTTCCAGTGTCTTATCATTACCTTCCTTTACAAGCGTTGGGTCAACATGAAACCATAATTCCTCAATTATTTACCACAATGGATATCTCATAATTTTAAGTTTCTATATTTTGTTTACTTGTATTAGTTGAAGAATTCATTCCCTTTGACATTAACATCTAATTTATAGATAATTTACCCTTATACTACTTTGCTGCATTATTTTTTTAGGATTTTTAAAGCATGTGTATACATATGTGTACACTTAATTATGTAGATTTAAGGCAAGTGTAGTTATATTTCCATTGTACTTGTTCATACATTTTATATAAATCTTTTTACCATGATTTCTTTTCGATCACCTCCTTATTCCTGAGTTATATATATTATATATATTATATATATTTATTATATATTATTATATTATATATATATATATATTGTTATTATTTTCATAAGAGTTCAAATTTCAATTATTAGTTTTTCTTATAATATTTAGCAACTCTTAAAAATCAAGATCTTACTATATTAAGTTTACAACTTTTTAGTTTATAATATTTTGTCAAAATTCCATAATGTATTATCTTTTAGTAGTGAAATTACGATATTTAATATGGTTACAAATAAGTATTATTTCAGAATTTGAATACACTTTATATGGATATGGTAAAAACAAAAAAGAAAAAAAGATCAAGTTATACATAAATCTCATAAGAACCATTAATAATGAAATTGGTGAAATGTGGTTTAAGTTTGTAATTGATGCAAGTTCTTGACTTAGTGAAGATTATTTTCATGTCCAATTTGTGTATAATGATAGTTATGGTTGCGACTATTTTTTTTTGTATTGGTCAAAAGTTGTAAACTATTCTTTCAATATCTTTTGCTAGAGTTTGTAGGCATCCTAGTGGTTAGATCAAAAGTTATAATAAGCAATTCATGTCATTAAGAAATTCCATATGTTAAGAAGAAGCCAAGGAATGATGACATTTTTTTATGCTCCCTATAGCATGCACAAAAAATCTTAATAAAGGCGATAATGAAATTATGGTAACATTGGGTTATAGAAGTAATAACTGCATGAATAATTGTATGATGGGAATTGGATAACTTTGCAAGTAGATGCAAAATTGGAAGATTAAAAGTGTCTAAATTGTAAGTTGAGAATACTTGTAATTGATGAGAATGTCAAGTGATAAACTAGGACGGAAATGATGATTAATTGTTGGAAAATGATATAGACTATGTAGAATAATATTAAACACGAAACATGAAGCCTAGGAAAAACAATTATATAATGAAACCTTGAGAAGGACTACACATAAATTGATAAGGGAAGAAAATATGACGAGAGATTAAATTTCAAAGTTGATGAGACTCACGATGTACTTAATGAATTGTCAACTTCCTAGTTGAAAGAAGTGAAAATGAATATTGGAAAGCAATTGGTATCTTGATGAAAACATGACAATAATAGTATTCATGAGATAACATAGATCTTAGAGGGATGTTGAATAATCTTAATCATAGTTAGTATTCATTGTTAAATGAAATCAGTTCATGATAATAATGCTTAAAGTGCATTGTTGTTCTATATTTGATAAGTATTGAAATGGTTATCATATTAATGATGTTTCATGATGTGATGGTATGAGGGTATATGTGATGCTTCTTTATTTATCTGTTATTATATAACGATGTTGAATGCTCATAATGGGTATGATATTCATAGAGATCATGATGTTATGATAAGATGTATACTGACATGTGTTTCATTTATTACGTGAAGTCATGATATATCTTTGATGCAAATATGTTGATGTTATAAATTATGATGGTATTTCATGAGGAGAAGCATGTGATAGTTGCATACAAATTTATGACATGCATGAGCATGCAGTTCGTTATTTTTTTGCAATTAACAATGATGAATTTTCTCATGATGACATGCAAGACTTGGCATGTGGATTATTTTCTATGGTACTATGATGGTATAGCTAATGCATTGGTTGCATATTGAGGTGTGATGATTCACAGGACTCCACAAATGGACCGAAAGGGCCGGTTTATTCGATGATCTCGTGTGAGCCCATACGCATGAGAGAGAATAAGTAACACCATATGGGCTGGGGACAAACTCAATCAACACTACATATGCCAGTAGTTCCTTTGTCTTATGTATAGCTCTTGATGGCTAGCTCTTGAAGAGCTATAGGACCATCTTGAGGAGGCCAAGTGCCTGATGTTCCAGGCTAGGTGCCTGTTATTGGATTGGGATGCCGAAGTCTGGAAGGGATGTAAAGGACTTTGATGTGCGGCTGTGCGCCTTAGTAGTTGTGGAGGGAGTGGGCCAGCCTTGCGAGATGCCCGGGGTCATTGAGTACTGGACCGGATGCCTGCCTTGGGGCAGATGAGCTCTGAGTCAGGTGCGAGCCTTGGGGCCAGCCTTGGACTAGGATACAGACTGGGCCAGGCTTAGCCTGGTGCCGAAAGTGGGAAAAATAAGAGAGATTCCTTGAGATTTCCCGGGGTGTTGGGGAATTTCGATGCTTGCTGGTCATACTAGTTCAGCAGAGGGTGTTGGCAACATGAAGTAAATAAAAGAATAAAAAATAAAATAATAAAAATAATAAATAATACATAATTCAACATAACTTCGGGACGAAGTTCTTAAAGTTGGGAGATATGTAATATCCCCCCTAATAATAATAATAAATAATTAAAAATAATAAATAATACAAAAAATAAATAAATAATATAAAATAATATCATTTAATAATAAATACTAAAAATAACAATAAATGTTAAATAATAATTATTTAAAAAATATACAAGAAAAAAATAAAAATAAATAAAAATTAAAAATACTAATAACTATACTAAAGCTTTGAATAAGAATAAATAGAAATAAAACAAAGAAAACAATAAAAAAATCAGTAAAGCTATCAAAAGAAGAAAATAAAACAAGAAAGCTAAAAATCAAAAGAAAAGTAAAGAAATAAAACAAGAAAGCTAAAAATCAAAGTTGCATGTAGACACATGGAGTGTGTGCATGTGGTTCCCCTTCCAATGTTTTATTCTATTTAATAGATGGTGAGGAGGATGGGAGGTATTCTATCATTCCAAGATTCTATCTTTCATTCTCTTGGGAGAATGGTATACTAAGACTTAGGAGCACTGGTAGTAGTACGTTGATTGAGGGCTCGGGGGTGGCCAGTTGTAGCAGAGTCCTGCACAATTGAGCCTATGGTTGGGAGGAGAGTCGTCCCAAAAATCTTGTGATCATTTGGCAGACTTCAATCACAGGTAATATAGGTGAGCTCATTTGTAAGTATTTGTTTTTCATTAAGAAATTAATTTTAGTTTTACTTTGTACTGTTACATATCTTCCTAGGGGCTAAGGCAAAATTCAGCCCTTTACTCAAAACTTTAAAAATAGAAGGGGGAAAGGAGAAACTGGAAAGATTGATCACCCTGTTACTAGAAGGGTGCAGGTTATTAATACTATTAGTACTAATCTTATTATTACCTTTGCTAGAATTATTAGTAATATCATTGGAACTATTACAATTTAATATCTTATTATCGTTGTTAATCTCTACCCTTATATTATTATAATCCTTATTAAATCTATTCCTATTATTATTATTCTTATTATTGTTGATACACTTATGATTATTATTATTAAAATTAAAATTAATGTTATTATAATACTCCCATTAATAACCTTATTTAATTTATTAAACTATTTACTATTATAATTATTATATAATTATATTTATTATACTATTATTAGTATTATTATTATACTATTATTATTATCTTTACTAATACAAATTTTTAATAATTATTAATATACTATTATAATTAATATAATATTATTATAACTACTATCCTTAATATTTATTACTATTATAATTATTATCAATATTATACTATTATATTAATTATTTATATTTATTAATAAATGTTTTTATAATTAATAATATTATATATTTATTAATAGAATTGTTAATATTATATTAAAACCATTATGATAAATAATATTATCAACCATGTTAATATTACTACTATAATAATTCCTATCACAAATATTATTAATATTATCACACAAAGAATACACCACCGGGTGCGGAGACGGGACCAAACCTTTGTTGACCAAACTAACGCCGCCTACCATACTGACTATTGGCTCAGAGGAACTGCCGCGAACTGGGGCAGTGGAGCTGATAGGCGAACCTGCAGATTGAACTGGCGAAGTGGAGCTGATAGGCGAACTTGCAAATTGAACTGTCGGATCCGAACCGCTCCACGCTGGCCTGGACAATAGAGAAGGAAACGACACACTCAAAGCCATGCTGCTGTCAACTCATTCACAGTCCGGAACCGGAACTGCAGTGTGTTCTGCCAAACCCTCACACGCAACTGGAAAGGTCACTTGAGAAGCCAACGAAGAACCGTAAGGGGCACGGGCAACACTGCCTTCTTTTGCGCAGAGGCCAAATCTGTCAACGCATTCCGGTGTAATCGAACTCAAAACCGACGAATGTAGATCCGAAGAGATGGAATCAACAATCTCCCCAGAGAGATACCCCTCCATGTCGGTACCGGGATCCTTCAACTAAGAAACGCGGGGAGATCTACTTCATCTTGTGCAGAGATGACAATGGTCAATGTTCTCCGGCAAACCAGACCCCAAAACAGATAAACGCAGATCCGAAGCCACTGCATTGGTTCCATCAGAGGGAGCTGAGACCTCCAGTGAAGGGAAACCAGAGACCCCACCTGAGTTCCCGGATAACCATACATTAAGTGCTGAGGTTTGACCATATGAGACCCGGCTACGGGAAATCTCTCCCCTGGCCCTATCAGAATTTCCTGCTAATCTTTGAAACTTAGAAGCTTGATTTAGCTTCCGAGTCTCCTCTAATCGAAGGGATTTCAGAGCCGAACAAGCATCAATTCGGGCCCAAAGGGAGGCTGAAAATAAGTTCCCAAGCTCCCGATGCAAATCCAGCAGAAACCAAGAAACCAGATTCAAGGATTTTCTGACCCTGTTGATTTCTACTCTTACTAACACCAAACTCGCCTTAAGGAAAACCTGATGGTTTTGGGGAGTGTTAAGGCGATGCTTACTCCGGGCAAAGAAAGGGATGACAGAAGAGTCTCTACAACGTTTAAGAAAAGCTAGATCCGACTTCAACCTTGAAACTTGCAAGCGTGCCCGTTCAAATTATCGGATCTAATACTATATCGAAGATGAGCCTCATATAAAAAAAATTATTACCTGTACAATAACGATTTAAATTTGAAATCCAATTGCATGAAAAAAAAAACTTTTTCATTTATTTTAATTAAAAAAATTGAAATTATAAAAAAGATTAAGTCAAACATATAACTAATACATACTCAATAAAATTTTCTATTTATATAAATAAACTATATAATTTTTTTTAACCTTTCGCTCGCAACTTTACTTAATATTAAATTTAAATTTTTAAATAATAGTATATTATTAAAAAATAAAATACTAATCAAAATTAAAATTAGAGTTAAATTCAAATATTAAACCAAGTACTTAAATCATTACTCTTCAAACATAAATTTACACCTCATTACTCATACCAATACTTGGCATGCCTCCATGTATTAAATCTTAGCTATTTGTCTAAATCAAGTTGAAGCGTATTTACATAGTTGTCTAAATCAAGTTGGGAAGTATTTACTATGAGTTATTTAGTTAAAGCACAAATTAACAATATCTCATGCAGGGGGGCAAGTGTTATCAGACAAGTTATTGAGTTAAAATACAAATTAACAATAACTCACGCAAATGGGCAAGTGGAATGGATTGCAACTAGGGTTAATAAAATGTTTTTGATGATGTTTTCTCAATAGCTTATGAGACTGGAGGAAGGCAGAGTGCTTGAAGGAAACCCCAGTGGCGGTTTCATAGACCAGAAGGTCTTTCTTACTAGTTTTCTTTGTGATTTTTTTCCCTTCTCTGTTATAAGTCTTCTACTATCACTTTCCCTCTCTCGCATGTGGTTTTTCTACACGGAGTGAGTGGTAGGGCCGCTAGAACCCTAGTCGCCCTCGACCCCTGATTCGTGCTTCACTACTCTTTTGGAGCTGATGTATTTGCGACATCTCTAGTAGGCGACTATTTTTGTAGGTCTTCTCTTGTGGTGTGGATGATAGTTTTTGAGATGACAAGGGTTCCTCATTTCCATCCACATTCTTGTTCCACTTTTGAACCACGTGGAAATTTCACTTCATTAGATTGTCTAAGATTGGTACTAGCTCCATCCCTTGGGCCCTGTGGCCTGTTTTTTCTGTCATTGATAGTTCATTTTTAGGGCTCATGAAGAGGTTTATACTCATCGGGTCTCATTTGTTCCTAACGATATTCTATTTGGTTGTCGAGGATTTCTTTTGGGCATAGCGACCCCTTTTTAATTTTTGTTTTCTTTCCAATGCCTTCTCTTAGGTGTTGGCGATAAGGTTCTCTGATCTATCTCCAGGTGTTTCTCCTTATAAATATTTTTTCCTTTTTCTTTTGGAGCCTTGCCTCTTCTCTTTTCATGGTTTCAGTTGGGTTTGTTATCGAACCATTGGGTTTGTTGGACTGATTTTGACTGTAATGGATGCCTAATGCTGGGCTTTGTGTGGCATCTATTCATGGGGTTATTTAGTGGGCATGTGTGCCATGTAATTCGAATTATGTATCAGACATATTTGGGATCAAGATCACATACACACACTATGTGTCTACAAAATGTAATTTTTTTTTTCAATGATAAAAATTACGGTTTTTTTCTCTTGAAAAAAAAAAGATGGGCAAGTGGAATCAAACAGTCTAAAGGATGGTGTTCAATTACATTATACTAATCCGTTTGAAAGATCTTATGTTGCTACTGCTTGACCTCGTGGGTTTGTACACAAAGATATTGAATTTTTTAAAGGAACTCTCAAGATATATAGGGAAGGAGTTTTACTACAGGGATGAGCCTTGCTTGGAGATTAATCGTTGGATTCACACCTAATACCTATCACTGGGTTGATTGTTATCCACTAAAACTATTTCTATATCAAATGTTTTCTACAAGTTATTATTTTCACAATGGAGAAAAGATAACAATTATTAATGAAATTATTCTTCTGGTTTAGCTTAATTGGTAATAGTAGTGATAATGAAGTATCATATTCCATGAAATTCCATATCCAAATCCTCTGCATGTTGAATAACTTTTATTGATGAAATTTATGAGGAAAAAAAAAAATATGTTTCGTGTGCCATTAGTTTCTCTTTAAAAAGGTTGATGACATTGTCATTACTTCTATATTTTTGGAAATTTGTTGCCCCTCCTAGTATAATTTACATTAAACATACTACATATTTTCTATTCGCACACTCAACTTCTAAAAAAGTACGAAATAATTTTAGTATAACAATCAGTCTGTGACAATAGGCTAGAAGTGATAAAAATTTATATACAAGAATCTAGGAAGTTGTATTAGAAAAGCCAAGTATCATAAAATAGATGGTTCAATGAAGACAAAGTTATTCTATGTTGCAATAAACGAGTAGCCACAAATACATGCAGGATATGCACTTCTTCAATTTTGTTGCAATACGAGAAATTTATGTATTCAGGCATGAGTATTTACTATCTCATTTAAATCCATTATTTTTTGTTCTCACTGTTTTTAATTCGTTAAGAGCTTAAAATAACTATAAGAACATTTGATTTTATTTGAAAATATTTATGAATGTTCATGGACCATTCTAGAAAAACAAAGTTAGCCAATTTTGCACCATAAAAATTAATACGAGTATACATCTACTTCCTTTCTCATTTAATCCACTGCTTTTTTTTCTTACCATTTTTGGTTCTTTAATCAGTGTTCTTAGAGGCAAATTGCTCAAGTGCTATTTGGGGAGGAACTTCTTGAGAGATTTATGTATTCAAGCGTGAGTATATTTCCTCTCATTTAAATCCATTAATATTTTTCTTACTATTTTTGGTTCATTAAGGGCTTAAAAAACTATAAGAGTCTTTTATTTTATTTCAAAATATTTCTTAATGTTGATTGACATCTCCATAAAAAAAAGTTATCCAATTTTGTACCATAAAAAATAATAGTACAAATCTATTTCCTTTTTCATTTAAATCCATTATTTTTGTTCTTAATCTTTTTGGTTATTTAATCAGTGTTTCTGTGTCTGAAATGTTACTTTTTATTGTACACTATTATTTTTTTGGTATAGGGCTTTCTGCAATAACATTCATTTTGTCAATCTTTCTACTTCCAATCTCTTGGATAATACCTTACTTTAAAGAATAATTATTTATTAAAATAAAAACTAAGTGTTGCTTCTAGAATGCATGCATGTAGTGAAGACAAACCTAT
>APFE031559916.1:104490-157081 GCA_000404065.3 Pinus taeda | reverse complement strand
TTGACTGGTAATCAGACGATGTTCTCGCATGTTCGACTTCGACTCCTATATTCGCATGCTTGAACTTGTACTTTTTTCTGGTCGAGTTGGAGCGCAAGACCCAGGATTTTGTATATTGGGATCTAGGCTACATTTTGTGGATTACTATAATCACTACATGACTCATTCACTGGATGGCTGCGACCATGCCTGAGTCCATTCATCGATCCTCATCGGATGGCTGCGTCCATACCTGGGATCCAGATTTTTATGTACTCTGTTATGGATGGTTGCGCCCATACCATGCACATCATGTATTTGAGATATTAGTTGTACTTCGTGCAGGTTCTCCGGCGGCTGTGTTTTTAGTCGACCATGTTCTTGTAAAGCACTTCACCCCTCTCTCTCTCGGGCTTCATGCTTTAGGGGGCATCTGTTACACAGTATTTTGTCACCGTCCCTTTTACCCCTTCTCCCGTACATTGGAGGACCTATTCCGGGACCTGTGAGAAGTGACATGACTTGAAAACACCTGCTTTGTATCCCTTAAAGTATGTACTCTATATGCCCTGAAGACACCTTCTGCAAAATACCCAAAAATATAGCCCTTTCTCCATTGGCGTTGTTCCACAGAGTATTGCTCACGCCAATGGGGTAAATCCTCCAAAGAGGGCGCGCCAGCTGGCGCTCTGTCTCAGAGTCGTACTAGCGCCAATCTAGTTGGGTAAAGTTTTTAACCATCAAACTTCTGAAGGTTCTTTCCACCTTATCCACAAACTAATTCCAGTTTGAATTGGTTCAGTTGGGCTTCGTATCTCCTAAGGAGGGAAGTAGTTCTCCACCTCTCATGGAAGCTTCCTAATGATAAGGACAATCCCATGAATCAAGTGGATGGTCTTATCTACTCCTCCTATCTCTATATAAGCTTGTTCCTTCCCATTTGACAAGCTAGTGGGTAATTCTTGGTTGATAATTCTACTTTTCAAGCTCCAAAAGTCTGAGGATTGCTAAGCTCATCTTGCAAGAGGTCTTGTGTATCCCTATGAGGCTAAATCTTTAAGGAGGAGATCCATGTTCAAGTGATCAAGGAGAGAGAGGTTTATTCCCATCCCCTACAAGCTTTACAAGGCATGTGTTGCTGATTCACCCAACCAAAGGAGGATTTGATGTCAGAACTTGGTTTTATTCTCTTTTGTTTTATCAATAATAATAGACGACTATCATTATGGTTCCACTCATGTGTCTTTATTATGATGTTTGAGTTGTATCCTTTCTGACTGATACATAGTTGCATTTCCCGGATTTTATGCTTGTATTTGTCTTGTTCATTGCATGTGCAGGTGCCTATTCACGGAGATCGTGAGCATTGTGACCAACTGAAGCGAAAGAACGGAAGCGACGACCCTTCTACAAATATAAGCATTGGATTCAAGGTAGGCTCTCATCTTGGCCTTTATTTTGCAATTAGGAACCTGCTTGTTAGCGTTGTTTGATTGTTGCTAGACCTCAGTTAAGCTAGTGGGATCGCCTTTGTCCGCAAAGGGGATTTACCTACACAACATGGACTATACTACCCATCCTTTGTCCTATTATAGTTCGGTTCTACATACATATCAGTGCCTCATGGCACTGTTTTTGTGCATTTCTATATGAAGATATGTCCATATTGCAATATTTTTCCTCATAGGATACATATATCCTTTCTTCTAGAGATCTTGGTACATCTCTTCACTTTTTTTGATCAGATACTATATATTTCCATTTTGGACAAACATAATATAACTATATCGCTTTTTATCATGCTGAAAAAAAAATATAATTGCATAGAAACATTCATAACTTGAGGGAGAAAATGTGCAAAACAATTCAGAAATTTAGGGAGAAAATGTATAGTTGGTATTGAATAATAAAGCACAAGCCTACTCAACAGCTTTTTCCATTTTTGGTTTAGTTGGAAAACAGATACCTAAGAAAAAGAAAACCTAGAAGAAAAGAAGCAACATTTCCATGAATCATCGCACTTTTGTATGATCCATAGGCATAATTTCACAATTCTGCCCACCTTTTAGCCTAAATCAATGGACAAAGAATCGACTTGGTTCTTCGGGTTTGTTGTACAGATGGTCGTTTTTGCCCAATGCTCATTATTTCCCTTCATTATCACAAGCCTACTGGTTTGAGAAATATGTAAAGTAATTTTACTTACTTCCTTCAAATGAAGAAGCAACATGCAACTTGCCATGAAGCTATGGACTACCTATGTACTGTGGTGGCTTTGGATATGTATTGTAGTGGAGAGTACAACATAGTAAATGTTTCAAAATAATTCTAACTCCAAAGTAGCATTAAAGTACCATATCCTAAGTCTTAATTAAATCATATAGTTTTTCCCGCAATAAGAGGCTGAAACTGAAACTTTAGTTGAAAAATTATTTGATCGAATATTTCTGTTAAAATATTTCTTAAAACATTGGATACAATCGTCGGTTAAAGCACGTTAATGTTGGGTGAACGTCGAACATTTGCTATAGCCCCTATTTTGACGAAAGAAGGGACTAATAATCCATTTGCAGAGATATCTCGATACGATGGGCAGTTAGGAGGGAGTCATAACAATTTTCAAAATTTTAAATGAAGTTGTCAAATTTCGAATAGGTGATTATGGCAATTTATTTTTAATATTATTAAATTATATTTTATAATAAATATATTTATTTTATTTTATTTAAATTTATTAAAAATTTAATTTTTTTTAATAATTTTGTATAAAATATTAATTTATTTTAAAACTTACAGTTGATTTATTTTCCTAACTTTTAGGCTTAAGATAGTTTAATACACTTATTCAACCCTAGAAGATATAACTCATCTGAAAGGGAATGGTAAATTGGGAAACAGATGGGCAGTCATTGTCGATGTGAGTATCAACCATGAGGTCATGCTTTCAAAATGAAAGCACATATATTTAATAATCTCATGTGATTAACAAAGTTGGGAAATTATTAAAATGTAAAATTCAATTAGTAAAAGTTTAAAAAAATATTTAATAGTAAAAAGTTTAAAGAAAAAATTATTAAAACGTGAAATTGAATTATTAGAAATTTCAAAAAACTATTCCATGATGAATTTAAGTTTTTTTATATGCAATATATTGGGATTCTTTTTATTTTTGGATTATATGGATGAATTATTTTAATCAATATATTATTATTTTAATTAATATGTATATTTTTTTATAGTAAATTTTTGTATTATTTTCAAAACCAAAAATTATATAAAAATATTGAAGAGTTCAGAATGATCGGTCACTGGAAAAACTCAACCATATCCAAAAATGTACTCTTCTAAGAGAGGTAAAAGACAAAAAGTTACCAAGAGTTCAAAATTTAACATACATATTCTAAAATACGAGCATTCAAGGCCTTGAAAGCAAAACAGGCAAACATGAAATTTAGAAACCAAAGACATAACAAGAAACTAGGAAGAGGGGTCTAAATTAGTTGTGCACATGTGGATTGGCTCCTTGTTGCTTCCTTGTGAGCTGCCAAAAGTGGGACGGATTCCAAGGTGGTTTTCGATGTGCTCTAGTTGTTATCCAAGTCTGTTATGTGCCAATGTAATTTCTCCATAGAGAGGAGGATGTCCTTTATATGCTCATGTCGATCTAGGAGAACCCTTCCTAAGAGGAATTTTATGTGCTAGTATAGGTTCCCTATGTGCATATACTATTTTGAGGATCCTTGTGTTTGCTTAGTATCTAGCACCCAAATGGCTAATTCTTCCAATACCCCAGTGTCTATGAGGTGTTGCCTTTGGGAGGTCCCTTCTCACTCAGAACAAATGACCTCTTCCTTAAGGGGGGTCAGGGTAAGCTCCTGAACTTGAACTATTGTTTCCTCCAATCTGTGATGATTTTGCATGTTACCTTGTTTGGTCGGTTCTTGATAATATATTATCCCCCTATGTACCCGATATTGTTGGTATGTCATAGTGGTTGCATAGGGATGGGAAAAATGCCAAGAAATAGGTGGGATATATATATATTATATAATATATATATATATATATTAATTAAACATGCTTGCAACTTGGCCTAAGACATTCTTCTTGAGATTATATAAAGGTGCCAAGGCCTAGTAATTTCATTTAGATGCATGTAGAAATTTATTTAAACAAATATTTAAACCTTCCTTTTAAACTTAGGCCATTCACGCCAACTACCAGCACATATTAGCTCAAAATTGTACATGCCCTTCCAGAATGGAATTTAGCATAAATAGGCTTAATGTCACATATAAGAATTCATCAATTATTTCATGAAAATAAACATGAAAACCAATAGTTCCTCTGGATTATCATAGAATTTAACATTACTTATTCACATAGGAATTAGCATTCCTCACAATGAACAAAGACATTGAATCAACACATTAAGCCTATTCATAATATTCAAATTGCAACATAATGAAATTCTAGACATTTAGATTACATTTGCATGCACCATTTTTCTACAACCATGCAACATTTCTTGGAACTAAACATTCAATTCTATAGGCACAAGCTTTAATTTCATAGTTCTTAGCTAAATGCATGTATTTACAATAAGAAAAATGGCCAAATTGAAGGTGGTAATTAAATTTTTGCACCAAACCTTAGACTCATTACAGCTAGAATCACTTGCAGCAATCACCCTCGAGCCAAATCCCCAAGATAAATGGAATTTTCTTTAGTATTTTCAACAAGAGGCCATAATTAGCTCAAGAGGACATGGACTGCTTATATAATCAGGTGGTTTATCAGTTATGAAAGTACACAAAAATTTACAATACTAGGTCATTTATCGGTTGTGGAAAACAATCTAAGAGTGGTTCATCAACCCAACAACAAGCATCTTGGGAAGTTTATCAGCTCCCTCTTAGCAAGAAACCTTCTACTTAGGTTTATCAACCCTTTAGCAAGCACCCAAAGTGGTTTCTCAACTAATTATTGACAAGCACTCATTCCCATCTCCTTATTTTATTGAAATCTTCTTGGTCACAATTTCTCTTTTTAGGGAATTTCATTCCCTGAGCTTGTAAGCCTTTTTAGAGATCATCATGTGCTCCATTAAGAAATCCAACCCCTGCACTGTTGTGAGATTCCATTTTAATATTTTCACCTAGGCATCTCTTCATGCCCGTCTTTCAAGCTTCCTCTATTTTTTCTTGATAACTTCCCATAAATTAAACAATGGTGCAATTTGGCTCCACTCAGGCTCATTTTTCTTTTTCCTCCTTAGATCATGGATCTGTGGTCTCACTCTTTGTGCCATTACATAAGAATAAATTTGTTGGGTGCGGGATCCCCCCAAGGCAAGTTTTGGGGCTTAAAGCCCAAGTTTTGACTAAGTCCGATGTAAAGACTCCGCGATTTGTGGGCGCAGAGGGCGAAGTTGTAATTAAGTCATAGGGTTGTCCACCCTTACTTTTGTAATGTAGTGTCGGCTTGAGAGTTCTACCCATGGTCCACGGACCACGAGATTGTATAAATAAAGCGAGGCTATAAGTGTAAAGAGACATCTAATATAAGGGATTGAAGATAGAAGATCTAATGAGGAAGCATTGAGTCGAAAGTGTAAATTCATGTCTTTGGGTCATAGAGTAGGAGAAGGCTCTGCAACAGAGTGCGCAAAGGCCTAGTAGTCCATAGCTAAGTGCGTGGACCCCTGCAGCTGAGTGTGCAGGGCAAGTTGAGTGTGTAACTGATTGAAGCATTAATAAAGAGAAGTTTTACATTTTTTTTGTGTATATTTTCCTATTTTATGCATTGCAGTATATTGGGTATGATTTGCAAGTTTATTGTTTATTTGTTGCGTTAACTTATATGAATGTGTTGAATAAGTGAATATAAGATAAAGTATTAGTTTATGAAAATACAACTAATTGTTATAAGAAGATAAGCAAGATCCAAGGTGTAACTTGGGAAAATAACGCAAATCACTACTTTAGCAGCGCGAAGGCTCCTCAACCCTTGGTTAGGGCTACGTGAAGGCTATTATAACAGAGTGCAAAGGCCTCGCAGGCCAGGAAAGTGTGCAAAGTGACCTGCATGAATGTATTCACATTTGGACTAAATCGACCCCTCAGACATCTCAAGGGTGCAGAATCTTGGTTCCAACATCCCCCCATATTGCTTCGGGTGATACCTCAGTCCACGCTCCATAGGTTGTTGCTAAAAGAGCCAGTAGTATAGGGATTTGTTTGGCTAAATAACTCTGAACTTGGGTCAGGCCCCATAAAGCCAACAAATGGTTCTGTTGCTGGGACTAGAATCTGCATAGAGATGTCTAATGTCGTATCATTAGAATCTAATTAAGAAAGAAATTGAAGGTTGGTTGGACAGGAGAATCCACGAGTTCACGGCATAGGAGAACAAGAATCAGCGACTATCAAAAGAAGAGTGGTTAGACTACTACTTGTACACAGAGATCGACGAAATTTTCTTCGCATCTTTCCCTATTGAGTTTTACGAGTGGATCGCGAAACTAGCAGATAGCCAAGGAAGGTGGAAACTCGACAATCCTATTGTGTGGACCCTAGATTTGGTGCACATATTGGAAGCATTATAGGATAAGATTGCGCACACTATTGATCACTGGCTTGATCAGATTATAGGAGGATTCATTACTGAGTTTGCGGTAGATACTTTAGTAAACTGTAGCGAGGTAGAGTGACGCTTTCTCAAAGGATCGCAAGGTAAGTACGTAAAGTCTCTGAATGCTTGGATTAAAATTCTATTGTGTGAAAAGAGGGTTATGCAGTTATCTTGTTGTCCAGAGCCACGCGAACTGGAAAAACCTACAGAAATGAAGGAAGTAAGGGACCAGAGAATAGACCTTTGATTTCACCTCCGCAAGGGGACACAAAAGATCTCACGAAGGTCTCGCCGCGAAGTTTGATAAATTTGATAAGGCAGAGAATTCCATGCATACCACCCCTACCCACACTACCACCAACTTCACCACCTTCACCTCCATCTTCGCCAATACCACCTCCGCCACCACCATGAGTCAATATGGCAAGCGTGATAAAGTTTCCTGTGTTTAAGGGAGTAGGAAATGATCTGATATTCACCCTATGAGAGTCATTAGCTAAAGATTTATTAAACAAAGGTATTACAGACTCATGTTCTGGTGTGTGTTCTGTGTTATTGAAGCAACGGATCGATCAGATTGCCAATACACAGACAATAAAATGGAAAGACAATAGAGAAATACAGTAAGCAAACACAAAGACACAAGAGTTTTAATAAGGAGTTCACCCTATTCTCCAAGGCTACATATTTGTTCCAACTTTCAGTGATGGCCTTGCTTTATTGTGCCTTTAAGCAGAGAATTACAATACAGAGACTCAATGTGAGTTCTCCTGGAGCAAGTTTTCTTGGCAGGGTGGTTCTTGGATTCCCCAAGCCACTGGAGTACACAGACTCTTCTTCTTCCTACCAGCTTTGTGACCTTCTGGTCTATAGTGGCTAAAGCCCAATGTGGTGCTCAACGTATATAGATTCCTCTATGGAATGGCTTGAATATCTCAAGCTCTCTGGTGCTCGATGTTGCCACTGGTCGGCTCGACCTTCTGTCTCTTTCTACTTTTTCTTTACTACCTTCTTCTCTGGTTTCTGTCTCTCAGTGTTGAGTCCTCCTCTCGGGGTTCATTCTAACTGATTCTAACTGTGTATTATGTTTCACTGTTCATGGATTTTACCCATTCGAACTCATGCATGTTCAATTCCTCGTCTGCCTATGTCGATTCACCTTCTGCAGCTGTGCTTGGATTTCCTGTTCGGCGTCAGAATGAACATTTAGGGAGTGGCCACTTGTCCTCCTCTAAACAATGCCAGCCTGCTTCATCGGTTTGTTTCTTTAGTCATATTGTGGATGAAGTCTTTCCTCCACCGTGGCAGTCAAACGGATTCCAAATATTTACAAATTGTGGTGTATTCCCTTGTTGATTCCTCTTCCTCCATCGGGTTTGATCTTAGCCATCTAATCTGGGGCCTCCAGATCCAATGACATACACACGTCCCGCGCGGTTGACTTTCTCGACTGATAACGCACGATCAACGGTGGTTTTCTCTCACCTCCACTTTCCATGTGTTGATTGTTGAGTGGGATCGCTCTGCTTCCATCCAAAGCCTCTTACCATTTGAGGGCACCCCGATCAATACCACTGGTTTCCAGAGTGTGGGTCCCACCTTCGTATGTTTGGCGCTTTTTGCCTTTTCGCCCATGGTTCTCTGGTTTGCCATGCATCTGTGTGCTCGGGCTTCCCCCACTTTGGCCCTGTTTGCCCAGCGATGTGCGATTAGTGCTAAGCACTAATCACGCATCAAAATCCACCTCCTTTTCCTGATTCGGAGCTCCCAGGGGCTACTTTGACCTCCTACATAGTCTCCATGGGCCTCGGTCAGCGCGCTTTGGTCAAGGTCCTCGTCGTTCCATGTTGGTTGCCATTGCCACTCGTTCAGCGGTGTTCATGATCACTGTTTTGGAATTTTTAGAGTTTTATCCCGACCTAATACAATCATGGTTCTTTGACAGTCTTTTATGGATCCAATTTGGATCACGAACTTCCCACTAAAAAATCTTTTGGACCACCAAAAGTTGGTTTTCTTTCAATCATTGACTAAGTGAGGATATTGTTGTCTCACCTGTCCAATCTCAATCCACCTTGCACTACTCGGCTTCAAACCTTTGAGTCCAATTCTGAGGTACTCAACATCTCCTCTGCATGTCGTCCTCACCTTCCTGTCCAAGATTGTGTCTTCTTGCAATTCATTAAGATATTCAGGTAGCAGGTCATCAATAGAAGGCAATTGACTTTGCTCTTTAGGATCCTCAATCATTGAAGGTTCAAACAATCTCAAGTAATCTCCACTTACGACTAAGTAGATGTGCATGTAAGCTGGTCAATCAAGGTGAAAAGCATTTTCACCAATATTCTCAAGTATCCTAAAAGGTCCATACCTGATAGGCTTTAGCTTTTTACCTTCACCTTGCATCCTTTCCTTGTTGATATATAGCTAGACTTGGTCTCCGACTTGAAAACTATGCTCCATCCGATGCTTGTAATGCCTAGCCTTGTATTTGGCTTGGCTCCTTTCCAGCTGTTCCTATACTGCCTGGTGGATCTCTTGGATTTGTTCAATGAACCAGTTGCCTTGTCCACATCACTGTGTCTATCAACCATGGTGTCTTTACCAAAGACAAAATCCAAAGGAGACCTTGGTATGAAATCAAAACAGGTCTCAAAAGGAGATCTCTGTGTAGAAGAGTGTTTGGCTCTGTTGTAAGCATGCTACACATAACACAAATGTTCATCCCAAAGCTTAGGATGTTTGCTGCAATATCCCTTGAGTAACTAGATCACTGTCCTGTTAACTACTTCTATCTGGCCATTGGTTTGTGGATGAAAAGTTGTGCTTTTCTTCAATTGGGTGTCCATCAGTTCCCACAGACTTGACGAAAACTTCCCCACAAATCGGGTGTCTCGATTAGATACAATAGAAGTGGGTAATCCAAAATGAACCCATACATGTTCAAAGAATAATTTTGCAGTTTGTTCAGTTGTAATCTGTTTATTACAAGGTATCAAAATACACATTTTGCTGAACCTATCCACAACCACATATAGATAATCATGACCTTTCCTAGATTTAGGCAATCCTCCAACAAAATTCATGGAAACACTTTCCCAAGGGTGAGAAGGAACTGGTAAAGGAGTGTACAAGCCTAGTTTTCTATTGCTGGGCTTGCTTTTAGCACAAATGGTACATCCTTTTACATATCTCGAAACTATCTCATTCATTTTCGGCCAATTACAAAATCTTTGCAGCTATGCAACTATTTTACTTACCCCAAAGTGACCTGATATCATAGAAGTGTGTGCATCTCTAATTATCTTTATTCTCTTTGTTTGTGGAATTCAAAGTTTCCCACAATGATATAAGAGTCGGTCCTTCACGTGATAGTCCAATTCTTTTACCTTTCTGCCTTGACTCAAAGTTGCATATACATCTTTAAAGTCCACATCCTGGGCATATTGTTCTATGTAGCTTTCATTAGCATATAATTATGCTTAAGTATGGTAGATGCATTTATAATGGGTCTAGATAACATGTCTGCAACTTTGTTGTGTATGCCCTTTTTATATTTGATGACTAGATGAAATTGTTGTAGAAAACCCATCCATTTGTAATGCCTTGATTGTTGCAACTTAGTTTGGGAGTGTAGATATTGAAGTGGTTGATGATCAGTATGTATTACTGTCTCTTTTCCCATTAAGTAATTCTTCCACTTTTTCACACTTTGAACTAACACATACAATTCTTTGTCATATGTAGGATAGTTAACTACTGCAGGATTAAAAGTCTCAGAATGATAACATATGGGTTTACCGTGCTGTGCCAACACTGCTCCCATGGCATAGTCACTGGCATCTGTTTGGATTTCAAATGGTCATTGTAGATCAGGCAGTGCTAATACAGGTGCTGTACTAATCTTTTCTTTCAAGGTGTCGAAGGCTTTCTAATGTTTGCTTCCCCACTGAAACACCTTGTTCAATCTTGTCAAAGCATGTAAGGGAGCTACAATTGAGGAAAAATTAGAAATGAACTTCCTCCAATATTGTGCTGCTCCTAAGAAGATTCTCACTTCTGTAGTAGAATTGGGTTTAGGCCAGTTTACAATGACTGCCACTTTAGAGGGATTTATTTTCAATTCACCTCCCCCTACTTTATGACCCAAATAATTTAGAGAGTTTTTTCCAAATTCACATTTGGTGAGTTTAACATAAAGTTTTTCTCTTTTCAAAACATCTAATGTCCGCTTAAAATGCTTTAAATGTTCTTCCTGTGTTTTACTAAAAATCAGAATGTCATCCAGATACACAATAACAAAATCATCAAGAAAAGGTCTGAGTACATCATTCATTAATCTCATGAAAGTAGCAGGGGCATTGGTCAAGCCAAAAGGCATAACGAGCCATTCATACAATCCCTGCTTTGTTTTGAAAGCAGTCTTCCATGCATCTTGTTTTGCAACTCTGACCTGATGGTATCCACTATGCAAATCCAACTTGGTGAAATAAACAACTTCCTTCAATTGATCTAAAAGATCATCTATGCGAGGAAGGGGATAACGATTTTTGATTTTTTTCTTATTCAGTGCTCAATGGTCAATGGACATTCTCCACGAGCCATATTTCTTTCTCACCAAAACGATTGGTGACCCACATGGTGATGTGCTAGGCTTGATGAATCCCTTCTCGAGAAACTCCTGCACCTGCTTCTTGATTTTAGCATTCTCTAAAGTAGACAACCTGTACATCCCAATGTTAGGCAATGGAACATCTTGCTGCAAAACAATATCATGTATTATTTCCTTTTTGGGTGGCAGGCCTTTAGGTTCCTGAAACAGGACATCATACTCTGAAACAATGTTTTCTATATCAGCTTGCTACTGAGCATTACAAGCCTCAAATACATTGGTTCTATCAGGTTTCATTTCCTTTACAACCATCAGTAAGAATTGTTTGCATGAATTTATCATTCTTTTCATTTGCCTATAATTTATGAGATATAATTATTCTTGAGCTTGTGAGCTCTTACAAAGTATTCGATTCCATCTTTAACAAGTAGATACTTGTTCTCAGCTCTATAGAAAATAGCCTTTCTATCATACAAGTAAGGACTTCCTAAAACAATTCAACATATATCCAAAGGAATTATGTCTAACTCAACCTCATCTACAAATGTTGACCCAAAAGAAAACTTGAGTTTGCACTGTCTAGTTACTTGTAGTTGTGTTTTATCATTCAACCATCCTAATGGGTATGGTTTCTTGTGAGGTGTAGTTGCTAATCCAAATTTCTTTACAATTTCTTCAGAAATCAAATTTACTTGTGAGCCACTATCAGACAAAGTATCAATCTTTTGATGTATGGAAATAACTCGAATATGGAAAAGCTCATGTCTTTTTCTCTCATGTTCTCCATCAATAATAGTTTGAGCAGAAATACTAGTAGATGCTTCAGAATTCTTACCTTTTATACCTGTGGTTCAATGATTGTTTCATCTCCCAAGTCTGACTCCAAATCTTTTTGAATAGCTGTAGCAGTCTTCTTCTTCTTGCCCTCAGACTTCTTAGGTCTCAGCTCTGGATGCAGAATCCAACAATGATTATCATCATGCCCCTCCTTTTTACAGTGAGTGCATGAAGCTTTACCTTTCTGTGTAGTGTTAGCCTTCCTTGCTTTCCACTTCTACTTTCTTTTCTCCTTGCTCTTGCTTACAGTGGGTTGGGATGGTCCCCCAACTTCTGGATTTCCATTCTTTCCTCTAGCTTCTAGATGAGTAGCTTGCACAGATACCTCATCCATACTAGTGGGATTAAACATGAGGCTGGTATGCCTCATGTAGCTGTGTAGACCACCAATGTACTTCAAAAGAGTCTCTGGTGAGTCTAATGTGATGCCCAACATCAATGCTCTCTTTTTGAAATCTTGAGTATACCCTTGCACACTTTTCCCTTTCAACTGCCGAAGAGTTTGCCAACTTATCATGGCTTGTTGCATGTAGGCCAATGGATAGAACTGCTTCTTGATTGCAGCAAAAAATTCACTCCAAAAAGAGATGGTATTACCATGTTTCTTTATGTCAGCTTGGGTTCTGCCTTCCCACCAAAACAAGGCAGTGCCTCCTAGGCATAGGCTTGCCAGCTGAATTTTTCTCTTGTCTGAGTTGATGTTCTGCACTCTACAATACACATCAATTTGTCTAATCCAATTGTCCAACTTTTCAACATTTAACTCCTCATCATATATAGGAAAATCAAATTTAACATCTAGCTTAATCAAAGATGCTTTCTTATTATGCACAGGGCTATTAGGAGGTGTGAGAAAGCTTTGCTCTTTCCCATTTCCTTTTGAGTGTTCATGGGAATGCGACTCATCTTCTTCTTTATCTTGTTTAGAACTTGATGAATCTTCATCCTTATGCTTTCTAAAGTCGTTATAAATTTCTGCTACCAAAGACTTTATAGCTAGGAAACTCTCTATGAATTGAGGGTCTGGCCCCATAGAACCTTCCTCTGACATTGTTTTCCGAGGATAAACTCTCCCAATTTTAGGATTAGTTTCGACCAAATCTCCTTCTCCTAATTTGAGCTTTGATCTAGTGAGCATTCAACAACTAAACCAACACAAGCTTGTCTAACCTTACAACCTAGTGCTTTGATACCACCTGATCTAATATTCACCCTATGAGTGACATCAGCTAAAGATTTATTAAACAAAGGTATTATAGACTCATGTGCTGGTGTGTTCTGTGTTATTGAAGCAATGAATCGATCAGATTGCCAATACACAAAAAATAAAACGAAAAGACAACAGAGAAATACAGTAAGCAAACACAAAGACACAAGAATTTTAATAAGGAGTTCACCCTATTCTACAGGGCTACATCTTCAATCCAGCTTTCAGTCATGGCCTTGTTTTATTGTGCCTTTAAGTAGAGAATTATAATACAGAGACTTAATGTGAGTTCTCCTAAAGCAGGTTTGCTTGGTAGGGTGGTTCTTGGATTCCCCAAGCCACTGGAGTACACAGACTCTTCTTCTTCCTACCAACTCTATGACCTTCTAGTCTATAGTGGCTAGAGCCCAATGTGGTGCTCAACCTGGATAGATTCCTCTATGGGATGGCTAGAATCTCTCAAGATATTTGGTGCTTGTTGTTATCACTGGTTAGCTCAACCCTTTGTCTCTTTTTGCTTTTGCTTTACTATCTTCTTCGCTGGTTTCTATCTCTTAGTGTTGAGTCCTCCTCTCGAGGTTCGTTCTAACTGACTCTAACTGTGTATTTTGTTTCACTGTTCATGGATTTTGGCCATTCGAACTCATGCCTATTCGGTTCCTCATTCACCTCTGTCGATTCAACTTCTGCAGTTGTGCTTGGAGTTCCCTGTTTGGCGTCAACATGAATGCTCAGGGAGTGGCCACTTGTCCTCCTCTAAATAGTGCCAGCCTACTTCGTCGATTCATTTCTTCAGTCACATCATGGATGAATTCTTTCCTCCACCGTGGCAGTCAAATGGATTCCAAATCTTTACAAATAGCAGTGTATTCCCTCGTTGATTCTGATTCCACCATCGGGTTTGATCTTAGTTGTCTGATCTGGGGCCTCCAAATCCGATGCCATACACATGTCCCATGTGGTTGACTTGCTCGACTGATAACGCGTGATCAACAACAGTTTTCTCTGACCTCCACTTGCCACACGTCAATCGTTGAGTGGGATCTCTCCGCTTCCATCCAAAACCTCTTACCATTTGATGGTACCCTGATCAATACCACTGGTTTTAAGAGTGCGAGTCCAACCTTCGTATGTTTGGGGATTTTTTCCTTTTTCACCCGTGGTTCTCTAGTTCGCCATGCATCTATGTGCTCAGGCTTCCCCCACTTTGGCCCTATTTGGCCAGCGATGCGCGATTATGCTAATCCACCTCTACAACAATACAGAGACTCAAAATCACACATCAAAATCCACCTCCTTTTCCCGATCCAGGGCTCCCATGGGCTACTTTGACCTCCTACATAGTCTCCACATCAAAATCCACCTCCTTTTCCCAATCTAGGGCTCCCATGGGCTACTTTGACTTCCTACGCAGTCTCCATGGGCCTCGGTCTATGCACTTTGACCAAGGTCCTCGTCATTACACTTTGGCTGCCATTGCCATTGGCTTAGGGGTGTTTTTGATCACTGTTTTGGAATTTTTATAGATTTGTCCTGACCTGATACAATCATGGTTCTTTGAGAGTCTTTTATGGATCCAATTCGGATCAGGAAATGAAGATCCAGACCAGTTTTGGTTCGTGATAAGGGTTGTATGGGAAGCACAGGGAGTTATAGATGATAATATAAAGAAAGTGACACTAGTTGGCACCCTGCAAGATCATGCACTAACCTGGTATATTCAGAATTCTAATGACAACTCGAATGTGGGGATCGTGGATATCCAAATTGCGTTGAAAAGAGAATTTAGCAGGCTAAAATCAGAGGCGCAGTCAGTCATTGGATTCAAAGAGATCACAATGCTACTAGGTGAGACTCCTTCAGAGTTGGATTAGAGACTGAAGTGCACAATTTGTGAAGCCAATATGACCTTGATAGATGGACAACATTGTAAATGGTTTGTACCATCGCTAACACTGCATTTAAGGAACGCACCATCGCTAACACTGCAAAGGCTTTGGAGATTGTGGTGAGGCTGCATGAGACCCCAATATAGGATCCTAACCTGGGAGTTTAGCAGATCCATGCACAATTGAAAAACTTATGACTTGAGATGCAGAGTCTGAAACAGGACAAGACAGCTCGCCCGGAAGTGCCCGAAGAAGTATGGTGCATAAAATTCAAGGGTCAGTGTCATGATAAGGACCATTGTCCTGTGTTTGTGAATTACCTCACAGGAGGAGGGATGATGCCATTAATACCAGAAGCATTAGAAAGACCTAGCACGACGCCTGCTTTGTGGTGCACGATTTGTCAAATAGGAGGAAAGCATGCTATGGACAACTGCCATTTGTTACAAAAGTACACACATAATCCGCAACAATTGTTCTGTAATTTTTATAGATTGATTGGACATGATGAGTAGACCTGTAGAAGCTATGAGATGATGATGAATAGGACTCCCACCTATAGAGTTTATGCCAAAACACAACCCCTTGACCAGAACGCAGGAGTGGTGCGAACCGGATTTCAAGGGTGTGGATGAGGCCAAGGTGGAGGAGGACCTAGAAGAGGTCACAGACAACTGATATGCTACAATTGTAGAGGGACAGGACATTATGCCCATGATTGTATGAATCCAACGTGCCCATCATGTCTATATTATACCTTGTTTGATCACGAGATGGAGGACTATCCTACGCTAATAGCTGGTTGTGCGATAAGGGAACGCTCCAACCTCCTCCGACTTAGATCCTGCAGATGATGAGGTTTGAGCCACATGAGGAAGACCCAAATGTGAACATTGTGCTTCGGAGTGGAATTATGACGGGAGATCATAAAGGAAAATGGCCTGAAGATAGTACTTGGGTTCACAAAGCTCTGATGAAAGAACCGGAGTTTGATTTGGAGCGCGTTAAGGAAACCTTCATGGAAGCTAAGAAGAGATTTGCATATGCCTCCACTTCAGAAAGCAAGGATAGATTGTAGCCAGAAATGGACCCATCTATGCTTATGACGTTCCTAGAGACATGCATGGAGCTACTGCACAACAGTAAGGCTATAAATGGATTGCAAGAACTCATTAACAGATGCGTTGGGACTGTGCCAGGAGAGCTACGCATAGTCTGGAAGATTAGAAAACATGCGAGGAGGATGAGAAGAGAAATGAGGTTGACCACGCAGATTGGAGAATATGAGATGGACTAAGTAATTCTAGATTTAGGATCGAATGCGAACGTTTTGTCGAAGTATACATGGGAGCGCATGGGAAGGCCTACACTACAATGGTCTCCTATCCAATTGTGAATGGAGAACCAACAAAAGATAATACCTATGGGGATATTACAGGGAATCACCATGGATATTGAAAGAGTGAGTGTGCTAGTAGAATTTGAAGTGACAAAGATTGTTGATGACAACAATCCCTACCCCGCACTCTTAGGAATTGATTGGGACATTGACATGAATGGCGTGATTAATCTGAAGAAGTGCAAGATGATTTTTGAGAAAAAGTCTCTGTGCATAGTCGTACCTTTGGACCTTGCGGAAGGATTGTGCTACACAGAGCTAGTGCGCAGCTATGAAAGCAATGATGATTTGGACTACATCTACAAGATAACCGTGCAAGGGAAAGAATGGTTAAATCCCACCACAGATGGATGAATCTCATGGAAGCATGAAAGCCCTTGTATGTCAGATTTAGATGAAGAGATAGAGTGATGGCAGAACCAATTACACAAGGTAACCACGTTGAATTATAACATGCTGACAAGATCGTTGTGCTGCGTATCGATAGAAGTGAGATATTTTTACACTTATGATGGCTTAGGTGAGGTAGATGCTTTCTTGGATAGATTTGAAAGGGAGGTGTCAGAAAAATAATGTGATGTAGGAAAGTGTTCCCTCTATGGATAGAGGCAACCCTTCTAGCCCTTGAGTGGGTTTAGTCACAACAAGGAAAGATCAACAATAGATTTCCTTAAAAAATCATAGTTGGAGGCCTACCTCAACCGGTGGTCGATGGAGTTCCATTTCGTTGCTCTAGTTTTCGCTTCCTTCTCCTCAATGAGTGATCAACCTGAAATAATGCAAAGGAAATACAACGAAGCACGTAATCGGAAAACAAAAATGATCTATTTACTCACAAAGTCAAGAAGTCATGAGATATCAAGTAAATTACATACAAGACATAGGAAAACATCATTTATTGTATTAATAATGAAATAAGAGAAAGCTTACAACCAAAGTCTTGACGTCGCAAGCCTTATCAGAGGATCCAACTAGTGTATTTCTCAAGCATTCACTTCTTGAAGATGGATCTCCCAACATACAAAGTCTCTCTCTCACTCATAAGTTTTAATACAAAGTTAAGGGCACTTCACAACCTTCCACAAGCTATCAACAATCTCACACTTGTCACACCCACACCAACTATCTATCAAACCCAGAAGCACTAACAACACTGCTCAATCCAAGAAATTACCAACTAGCTGATCATACCAAAGGCGAGTGTTTAAATAGGAGGAGTCTCCATGAAAGGTGTAAGAGAGAGCTTATCCCCAAGGAAGGTAGCACATATGACGGAACTGCCATACCAGAGGAGGAAGGGAAACACAAACTATGCCAACAACCAAGTTTGGAGACATCCAGAAGGTTCACTGTTGGAAAAAATTCGCCCAATCTAGATCATTGTGAGTTTATAACTAAGCTTTAGTGCTGACATCGCTAGTAGGAAATGAAGCTAGTAAAATCATCACTAAAGATAGAAGGTAGCCTCGCACCAGAGCATGAAATCAGACCGTCGCAGGAAACAGATGTGCTTCCACACTGGAAGCGTGGCTAGACTATTTATGACCGCTGTCCGTCTCGTATATTAAGTCCATTCTCGCGATGAGGCAGAAAAATTAGGAACAGTGGGTCAATTGGCAACATAAGAGAGCATTTTTTCAGTATGAGCATGTTTTACTTGGACACATGACACAGTAGAAGGACCGGGGTGAAGGCAGTGAAAAATTACTGTGTAACAGATGCCCCCTAAAGTATGAAGCCTGAGAGAGTGGGAGGGGTGAAATGCTTTACGAAACTGATTGAGCTGGAACACCATCTAGAAGAACCTGTAGGCACAAGTACAATTGATATCTCTGATAGTGAAATACCTATAGCCTAGGCATGGGCACAACCATCCAAAAGACATACGAACTAGGTTTGTGGTATGGACGTAGCCATCCAGCTAGTAAGACCATGATAATGATAGAGGTATGGTCCCAACCGTCCATCAATAAGTCATGAAATCACGAACCAATCCATGCAGCCTGAACATGTGTAATATGAGTTTGGGGTCTTGAACCCAACCATTCATAGTACAAATTCTATCATGCAAATAGATGTGCTAAGGTCAAGCATGATAGAAAGTCGCTTGATTACCGGTCAATGCTGAAAACCATTAACAAGCGTGAGAGAAGCCACCAATAATGCTAATGGTTCTCAAGGCACTGTCTAGTACAAACCACGAAGTGTGAAGAATGAGCTGAAGTTGAACACTCGTGGAATCACCCAAACAATGACCAATGATGAAAGTCGACCGTCAGGCGCAAAGAACTTGCTATTGAGGCATGCAAGCTCCAAGGTACCAAAGGGGATCTCTAGATCAGTCTCCTGGATAATGAGTTGATGTCGACAAGAGACGATCCATCGCAGGAGGGCCATAGTGTTTCCCCCATCAATGACATGAGATAAGGGACAAGCGGTAGATGGCAAAACAGAGTATCAGAGGAGGAGCTAAGGATGTAAACTGCAGAAGGATTACACTCTTGAACATGTCGGAAACACGACTCTAGACGATGGCAACATTCAGGTACCAAGGGATCAGAGGCTTGATGGAGACAACATGGAAAAGATGGAATGAGGCTAAATGACAACCCAAACCTGCAGAAGGCCAAATGATGATCTATGGATATCCCAACCTGACAAGAAGCAAAAGTGTTGATGTTCAAGAGTGACTAGCTGCCATAGATAATCAATGATGGTTTCCAAATTTTCCCCCACCATTGCTAGTGAGTACCCCAATTATTTTTGAAAACAAGCTTGAAGGGGATAGCATGTGCTTGTAATATAAGTTTGACCTTCGGTCGAATCCAACCTAGTAATATTTTAACAAGCCCTAGGGAGGAGAAGCTCGAGTCTCGTCATGGTGACGAGTCCAATGTCGTTAGGGTTTAATGAGTCCAACATAGGTAAAACTCGCAGTATTTTTCATGTTTAGAGAGTTTGAAAAAAACACAGAAAACAAAACTCCAGGGGGGTCCTTTTTCGTATATTTGTGTCTCTTGAGCCCAAAAAAGTATAAAACAATACTCGAGAAAACCGCTTGACCATTACGATAAAGGAGCACTGTTCGTGATTAGTGACCTTGACCTAAAAAAGTAGAAAAGAAATCAAAACCACGTCATTTCATAACCAATAACGCACCCAAAACAACAAAAGCTCGGCAATCTTTTCACGCTTATACGGTCGAAAAAGGGCTTAAAGCAGACTGGCTCTTATTTCATTTAATGAGTCAAAAAGGGAAAAATACTCGGTAATCTTTTCATATTTTACAAGTAAGAAAAGAGCTTAAAGGAGACTTGTCCTAGAGGAATGAGTGGTATAAAGGGTAGCAACTGGTTCCGGCAATGGTGGAACTGCTCAAAACATGTAATGGTCAATAGGCTGGCTAATAAAACCACTCATTGCTGCAGTTCCTCAGGAAAGGAAAAACAACCAAGTGAAAGCATATGATCGGCCAAAGAGATGGTGGCAATGGAACGAAACAACCAAGGCTCATCTAGCAGAATTTAGGGAATAAAAACAACAATCACGAGATGTAAATCAGGTATGGGTTCATTTTTACACAAGCTTGAACCATGGAGAACTCTGCTTGGATTCGGTTGCATGTTTACACAAGCTTGAAATGAAAAACTATGCTTGTTATGAGTTCACATGCCCCCAAGCATAATGACGCAAATCGAGGTACATGCCCCCCAAGCTTCATGGCATTCAATAAGGTGGATGGAATGAAGGTTCACTTTTGAGATCTTGGAAAGACTTGACTTGGATTTGACGAGAGCTTAAGCAAAGATGCGATTTGGAAATGGAGGTGTTTCATTTTTTAATGAGGTTGACATAAGATCAAGAAGTTTCCTCAAGACTCCTTGTTTCATTTATTAATGAGCTAGACACAAGGTTAGGAACTATGCTCATCACCCCTATTTTCATTTCTTAACGAGGTTGAGACAGGAACAAACTATCCTCGTTACTCCTCGGTTCATTTGTTAACGAGGTTGAGACAGGAACAAACTATCCTCGTACACCTTGTTTCATTTTTTAACGAGGTCGACACAAGATTAGAACTATCCTCGAGATACTTGGTTTCATTTTTTAACGAGCTTGAGATAGGAACAAACTATCTTCATCACTCCATGGTTCATTGGCCATATGAGAACATGGCTCCCAAGAGGTCTTCACTGGATGGAAGAGCCACGCTCTTGGAGGAACACATGTCATTAGGCACCAAAGATAGATCAGGTTCCAATGCCCCCAGTACATGATGTATGAGACCATCTGCATGATCATCAGTAGAGGCGGAGATGGAACGGGTAGCCACATAATTGACCTATGGAAAAGAAGGACCGCTTATGAGAAAGAACCGAGAGGGGATGACAGCTGTGCAGGAGGCACCGGTGGACTAAAGAATGATAATTGATCTATGGTCACCACTCTTCCGTCGTGTGGAAAACAAACCACATGGAAAAGTGAAGAGACGAGGGGCCCCATGGCATAAACATAGTCACGGCCAAGGAGAAGACTGAAATCTAAAGAAACTTGGACAACCATGATGTCTATATAGACGGTTTTTCCGCCCAAAGTAACAAGAAGCTTGGGGAGGATCCCTAAAGGTTGACTGGTTCCTCCATCAAATGCCAATAGATTTTGCATGACCAACACAAGTTGTGGGGAGCCCAAAGCTTTCCAAGTAGTGAAAGGCATGAGACTAACCGACGCACCCTCATCCAAGACACTGCCAGGTACTGCCTTATCATAGGCATGTACTGTAATTTGGAAAGGCACATAGGATAGAAGGTGGAATGAAGTCAAATGACTCTAGTCAAAGGAAACGACCAAACTACTTGGTGGGGGAATCATATGATTTCCCCCCTACTTTATAGGAACTGAATAAGGACCCTCTTGACTAGCGGGGATAGGAGGGTCGTTTTCGGACTCAGGAGAATCTGACGAGACAAGAAGAACATGAGCATGACACTCTTCCGAAACAGAATGATGAACAAGTGGTGAACCCAAGTTGACACACTCTTTGACCAATGGTTGGTCTGGAACAGGCTTATCACAGCTAGGTTCAGAAAAAGGAGGACGAACAAGAGAAGAATCTAAGTCAATCTCTTGGTCGACAGGGAGAGGGTCTAAAGAGAGCCTCTGATAACCAATGGGAAGTTGGGGTGAAGAAGCTGTAAGACTTCCCAAAACGGTAGAAGCTTTATCCATGAGCAGACAAAGGTGAAGGGTATGGTTGCCTTCATATAGCCTGTAGGGGAATCGAATCTTCCCTTTCTTCTTACCATTGCCAGTTGATAGGGTAGCATCGCCATGAGCTTTAGAGGATGGTGAGGGATGAGCCAGATTGTGGGACCGTACTTCTAAGATCCTAGGAATGCCAGGACAATCATGAAGAAGATGGTCACCCTTGCACAATTTACAAGGAAACTTAACCTTCTGTGGAGGAGTAGAAGGTGGTCCGACCTGAGATGTACTCGGAGCAATAGCTACATAGATGGCCTCGCGTTTATTGGACTTCTTCTTCTTCTTCATCTTCTTCTCCTTCTTAGTCTCCTAGTTACTAGATGTGGAACTTTCACCAGGTGAAGGAGGAGATGAAGGTGAAGAAACAGGGGAAGAAGGCACAGACTCAACCTTGGAATCAACTTGTGATTCAAACGAGGGAGAAGGTGGAAGAGGAGTCATGATGCTTGGGACCAGTGAGGTCGAAAACAACCAAATAGGTAGACCGATGGTTAACCCGGGCAAGGACAATGTTGCCATATATGGAGCACCGACATTTCCAAAAGAAGGAAATAGACCAGGGTTCCCATCTGGGGGAAGACCTTAGCCGGTAGACTCGGGTAATGTTTCCATTAGGAACGAGCCTAAAAAGCAATCGAACTGTAATGAAGAACTCTAACTGTTACCAGGAATATTTCGCGGGCAGTAAATTTTATGACACAGGAACAAAACTTGACCTTTTCACCTTTAAAGAGTTGAGAAAAGGATGAAAAGATGACTCTAGTTGCCTTCGAGTATTTAATGAGCCTGAAGCGACAAGTGCTTAGGTGGACCTTTTCTTTTAGGGAGTCCGAAAAGGAATGAAAGTGACTAATTTGGAGAAACTAGGAAAAAGGTTTACCAAACAACCCATAAAACTGCATATACACTTTGGCAATCATATGAAAACCAAGGACTTTCCGTATGGCAGTAAATCTTCCCGAATGTTGTGTTTGGTACGTTACAATTTGCAAGGTGGCAGACACAACTTCCTAAGGATATAGGATGATAACCTAGTGGGGTCTCCCAACGTATACTCCATGGTACATGGGAGCACAATTCCGTACTAGACTGCTATTGAGTCACAGAAGGAGGAATCATCCAACCTTGAGTGAAAGCAATAGTGACTAGGTTTAACAATGCTGGAGCACATCTCTAGCCTAGACCTCTAAGTAATGATCATTATGTTCCAATGTCTTGTTAGGTTTATTCAATTTATTTTAAAGTTGATCTTGAATTATGTTTCAATTTCCAGGCCCTACCGTATGTATATCAAAGAACCTAGGATGCAACTAGAATGAGTAAAACATCTTTCACTTCAATGAACACCTACCTACAGAAGGGTAGAGAGATCATTCCCAAACCAAGAAAACCAAGACAAGCGAATGCAAACACTAAGAAACACAATGCATCAATACACTAATCTCAGGATGCATTGATACTACTAATGAAAGATTTTATCATTTGCTTCCCAATATGCAACCTTGAAATGCAAATTCAATTTCACTTTTGCATACTAAATGAATGCAGTCTTTTGATTTTGATGTTTTAAATTTAAAAGAAACAAACAAGCAAGCGTGGAAAAATCGGTTGATCCAAACAATCGTGATCTATGTTTGATAGTGAAAAGAAATCAAATCAATACCAAAGATTGGTCCAATAATCGTCACTAAAAATCAACTAGAAACAAGCAATGGGGAAGGCTCAATAAAACCAACAAGAAAGTTGCAAACAAACCTTGGGCAAACCAACAACCAAGCCAATTGATTCAAGAACTTTAAAGAACGAACTAGATCACACAGGAAAAATGCAAGATTCATTCAACAGAGCCAAAGAAAGAGCACCTTAACCATAAACAGTGAAAAACAAGCTACTGAGCAAGAGAAAAAGAGCAAGGGATCAACAGGACTAGCGGACTCAGGAGGCAAAATTGAAAAAATAAATTCTACAAGAATCTTCACGACGAAAACACAAGCAACTAGCATTGATCAGCAATGAGCTATAGCAATAGAGCGACGTCATCGTGGAAGTACATGTCTTTCTCACGACGTACCGATTTTAGGAGTCGTTGCGACTGTGCGACGGTATTCAGCAATGCGTAGGACTTTACAAAAGAGTGAGCATGACATCGGTGTGATTGTTAAACTATTTTCCATGATGATGTTGAAAACAATGACAAACGAACAAAAACTCCCATACAAAAACCACTCATTCCAACAGAAAATAGAGGGATTTCCCAGATCGATCTAGGTGACCCAAAAGAATGATAGTTAATCCCCAAAATTCAAAAGAGACCAAATCAAAATCAAAACAAGAGCAAATAAGAGGAGAACATAGGACAAACTCCCCAGCGGAGTCGCCAACTTGTGATGCAGGAAAGTGTTCCCTCTGTGGACAAAGTCAACCGCTCCAGCCCTAGAGTGGGTCTAGTCACAGCAAGACAGATCAACAATAGATTTCCTTGAACAATCATGTTTGGAGTCCTACCTCAATCAGTGGTCGATGGAGTTCCATTGTGTTGCTCCAGCTTTCGCTTCCTTCTCCTCAATGAGTGATCAACCTGAAACAATGCAAAGGAAATACAAGAAAGCATGTAACTGGAAAACAAAAATGATCTATTTACTCACAAAGTCAAGAAGTCATGAGCTATCAAGTAAATTACATACAAGACATAGGAAAACATCATTGATTGTATTAATAATGAAATAAGAGCAAGCTTACAACCAAAGTCTTGACATCGCAAGCCTTCTCAGGGGATCCAACCACTGTATTTCTCCAACATTCACTTTTTCAAGATGGATCTCCCAACATACAAAGTCTCTCTCTCAATCATAAGTTTTAACACAAATTTAAGGGCACTTCACAACCTTCCACAAGCTATCAACAATCTCACACTTGTCACACCCACACCAGCTATCTATCAAACCCAAAATCACTAACAACACTACTCAATCCAAGAAATTACCAACTAGCTGATCATACCAAAGGTGAGTGTTTAAATAGGAGAAGGAGTCTCCATGAAAGGTGGAAGAGAGAACTTATCCCCAAGGAAGGTAGCACATATGATGGAACTGCCATACCAGAGGAGGAAGGGCGACACAAACTATGCCAACAACTAGGTCTGGAGACATCCAGAAGGTCGACTATTGGAACGAATTTGCCCAATCTAGATCATCGCGAGTTTATAATTAATCTTTAGCGCTGACATCACTAGTAGGCAATGCATCCAGTCAGACCGTCGCTAAAGATAGCAGGTAGCCTCGCGCTAGAGCATGAAATCAGACTGTTGCGGGAAACATATGTACTTCTATGCTGGAAGCACAGCTAGACTATTTACAACCGCTGTTCGTCACATATATTAAGTCCATTCTCGCGATGAGGCAGAAAAATTAGGAACAGTGGGTCAATTGGAAACATAAGAGAGCATTTGTTTAGTATGAGCATGTTTTACTTGGACACATGACACAGTAGAAGGATTGGGGTGAAGGCAGTGACAAATTACTATGTAACAAATAACATTTCTAGGCTTTTAAGTGGGTACTGTATGCTACACCTGTGAGGTGGTGGGGTACGCATCAAGGAAGCTTGGAGGACTGGTGAAAATGCAAGATAATGATGCACATATGTTTTGGGAATCCTAAGATGCCACTAATAGACAAATACAATGTATGGGATGGTTCGTGCGTGCATCTATCCATGTGGGTACATGCATATGGTAAAGAACCTGTGCAGATGCACATGGACTTCACATTGGGGAACACAGTCAATAAGCATGTGTTTGGGGGGAAATTGTGTGAACGGTCCCTCTACTTAGAATGACAGAGTGTGGAAAGAACAAGTGTGCAGAAGGTTACCCACGCAGAATCATTTAATGAAGTATGTGAAGCACTGAACAAGGTATATAATAACAAGTGAAGTGATTGGGACCTGCGCGTACTAACAGTTTTGTGGGCTTATAGGAAAACGTGAAAGAAACTGATAGGACAAATGCCTTCTAGGCTATCCTATGAAACAAACATTGTAATCCCAATAGAGTATGTTATGCCTAGTCCGTGCATAGTAGTGCCCGTGGATATAATGGTTCGCAAAGCCTTGGAAGAAGGGATCACGCAGTTGAATGAAGAAAATGCTTGGGACCTAATGAAGAGATCTAACAAGGTGATCTTAGGCTCCAAAAACTCATGAAAGAAAGAGTGTGGTTAAGGGAGAAAAGTGCTCTGATGGAAGTGGAAGTCAAGAAGCTTGAGGAAGAAATAAATAACGATTTTCTCGATAAGAAAATTGTGGTGATAAAACAGGGTGCACACGATTATGTTAACAAATTTGGGGACTACGAGTGAGTGTTGATCAACTTGATCCCTTGGATTGGACCGTCTATTACTAGAGGGATCACCAATGATGGCGCGATGCATATGGTGAAGTGATTGATGTAGATAATCAAGTTAAAAAATGGACTTTTCCTAGGAAAATTGATTGATGGTCAGTTGAAGCCATATACAGGTGGCTCAACCACTTGACTAGCTGTGGGAAGCACAATCTTAGTGCTCTAGGCAATTGACAAGAGGTGCGTAGAAGTGAAGTGTCACGGGGTCCGCAACAACGCAAGGGTGGCTACGCTGCCATGCGGGTTGGCTAGAAAGTGACCATTGTAGTCAATATTGACGATGTGATGCTTGGTTTGGGGCCAAATGGAGTGGGCGAAAAGCATTTAAGGTGAGCTTTATGGGAAATTTTTGGAATAATCTGTTTCCAAGGGAAATTTTGGAATAATCTGTTTGCAAAGGGCTACCCAACAAATAACACTTGGTCATTTGAGACTTGAGCTATTGCGCACCCATAATATTTTGAACCACGAACTGTTTAACCTGTTGAGAGCATTGGTTAAGTCCCTGATTGAGCAATTGAGAGATTTATGGACAAACCAAATGTCGGCGTTTGAAGAAGCCAGGGAAAGAAGAGAAATCACTGTCGAAGAAGCCGCGTAGGCCATGACAATAGAGGATGCCCCTGAGAGCGTCAGGATAGTTGCAGAAATCCCTAAATCATTGCGTATGCCGAGGCCCAAGAAGGGTAAGTAACCCATGATTCTAGTGCGCATGTCCCCTCCAAACTTGCTGAAAACTAAATTGACCATGGAAGAAAAAGGGAAGGCATTTAATTTGGAAACCGATGAGGAGGAGGAAGACCTTGAGGACATCTTGATAAAAGAGGACGAGGATGAAGACATGGAGGGAGAAATCGATAGTGCAAACCCTCTAACCAGGCTGCCCGGGTATGTTCATCCGCAGAAGGGGAAGGCAAAGGTACCCAAGGACCTATATGAGAGCAAGAGCTCTTTGCAGACTCCACTACTACCTGACGGTATCATTTTTGAAGGAACGCACTTGGGACGGGTGCCGAGTCTAAAGTTTGAAGATTGGGACCTCGCGGACCATGAAAAGTTCCCACACTTAGAAACCACATATCTCATGAAGCCAAAGCAAAACCCCGTGGTGGGAGTCATAGAGTTGTAGCAACGCAAGTGTTTACGTGGAGTTGAAAAGGCAAGGTTGTTGAACCTGCTTTGCGTTCTACATTACCATCGCGCCCTAGTGTCTATCTTCGTCATCAGGAAACTGCTTTGCTTGGTGCATGATGGGTGTTTGTAGATGGAGGAGCCCATCCCCATCACATACCACCTAATCGATAGAATTACCTGACTCCCTTGTAAAGGGGAAGACCCAACAGACATTTTGGAGGGTAATAGCAGTGATTTGGCCATTGCGGAGGCCATGAAAAATAAATACAAGCTGGAGAAGAAAAAGCAGGGCTACGCGATCTCCAGTATCAACAATAAGGCAGTCAAAGTTGCAACTAAGATATTGGTAAGTAAGGTCATGTAGAAGTGTCATGCGGATGAGGTGCTCATGCTGGTGGTTGCACTTGTCAAGCAGTGTGCAGAGGGGGACCTGTTTAATTGGTTCGAATTCTTGTGCAAGGAGTTCTTGGAAAATTTTTGCGAGGCATAGGAATAGGGGAAAACGTTCCACTATGCATGGCTTCTACTATCCTAAGTGCTGGTGGTTGGGGAATCGCTCGAGGATAGCTAGTTCCCCACAATTGCGAGGGATCTCCCAAAGGCTGCGAAGTACGCTTCACTATGGGCCACTAAAGATGCGAACCAGATCTGAGCTAGTAAGATATTCTGGGTGTTCATGGAGATGAACATCAGAATGGGGATTAACCACAAGTTGCAGTTATCGCCCACTGTCTACAGTAGCCTACAAAGCTTCGCGGAGTTCAAAGACGACTTCCACCATGTCTACATCAAAGCACGCAAGGACCTCATGAAGAAGTGGAATGAACTACCATATCGGGCCATGGACGATGTCATATTCATCGTGCTGGAGTCATCCAACCCTCTTTGGGACAGAAATGGAAAAGTCTACTACACAATGAAATAAGGATGCGACAAAACTACAGATGGCGCAGTTGGTAGAGAAAAGAAGAAAAGAGGTACCAACAGCACAGGCGCAGGAGGCGCAGGATGCTGGAAAGGCCGTAATAGAAGCACAAAATGTAGCAGAGAAGGAGCGCGAGGGTCAGAAGTTGCCTTCACTTGAGCAGGAACAAGAAATGGAGACAGAGATAGAGGAGGGTGGTGCAGACTGAGAAACAACATCTACACAGTTAAAGCGCCAATGCTCGAGAGAGTAGGTGGGGCTGCGAAAGAAGTCGAGAGCATCTAAGACTTCTTTCGACCTAATCACCCTCATGGAGGAAGATCTGCATGATATAGAGAAGATGGTGCACGAGGTCACCGTGGAGGCCCTTTAGCAGTTGGTGGAGGAGAATTAGATTGTGTTGGGGGCCCTCTGGAGATAGATTTAGGAGTTTCAGGTGCACACTCCCCACGCTGGTACTCTTTCGACTAGCCTCGTAGTAGGAATGGTCGTGGTTGAGGAAATGATACGCGGCCACATGACCAACACAATAGTGTTGGCAGAGGGGGCATTGGTTACCGAAAATGAGGCCAACAGGCCTACGGTCAATGTGTTGAAAGGGGTAGGAATCAACATGGTTTCTCTCCCTCATGAGACACTCTATGTCCTGTAGGACGGAGTGACTACAGAACTGCGGGCTAGGGTGGGCCACATGCTATAGGTGTTGAGTGAACAAAGAATTAACATGGAACAACTGAGCCTGTAGTGTGACGAGGTTGTGGCACAAAACCAATAGATGGTGCAGGTGGTTGACGAGGCCTGCTAGATGGTCCTTGAGTTGGCCATCCTGGCAGAGGCACCAATAGAGGCGTGCATCCAGAGGTTAGTAGCAGGAGTGCGTGAGGCATGAGAAGAAATGGCCAAGGTTTAGCTAGAACTGAAGCTTCAGATAGAAGAGTTGTGGTTGAATGCGCAACCTTCAACTCCTCTAGAGGTAAGGGAACAACATGCCAGTGCCATTACATCGCAAATGGAGGAGATCAGTAGTGTAGTGAGGGATTGCACCAAAATGTTGGAAGAATCGTTCGAGGTCCTCACCACTTTGTAGGAGGACCTGAGCATACAATTCTTAGAAACAGAGGCGCGTGAGCTACAACAATAGTATGACAATGTCAAAGGGGCTATGAAGATGGTGGCCCTCACATAGAGGCTTGCACGAATGCAATAGGCAAAAGCACTTAAGGAGAAAGTAGATGTAGCATGACACAAAGAAGTGGTTTTGAAGGCGTGTGTCTGGCCTTGGATCAACAAGGCCTTTGTAATCATAGAAACAATTGAAGGCAAGCTCACGAAGATGTAGGGGACGCAGGATTAGATACAGGGAAGCAGTTCCAATACCGCAGTCTTTGAAAAATGTGTCCAGGAGATCCAGCAAGCAGCCATTCAGTGCGATGCTGACCTTGCAGCAGTCTAAGTAAAGTTGGGACGTCTCCACGCGAAGATCTCCGTACCGACAGAGCGACTCAAGTGTGAGTCACGATGTTTATGTTGGGGACTTGTTGGGCACGGGATCCTCCCAAGGCAAGTTTTGTGGCTTAAAGCCCAAGTTTTGACTAAGTCCGATGTAAAGACTCCACAATGTGTGGGCATAGAGCGCGAAGTTGTAATTAAGTCATAGGGTTGTCCATCCTTACTTTTGTAATGTAGTGTCAGCTTGAGAGTTCTACACATGATCCGCAGACCATGGATTGTAAAAATAGAGTGAGGCTCTAAGTGTAAAGAGACATCTAATCGAAGGGATCAAATATAGAAGATATAATGAGGAAGCATTGCATGTCTTTGGGTTGTAGAGTAGGAGAAGGCTCTGCAGCTAAGTGCATAGAGGCCTAGTAGTCCGCACTGAGTGCGCGAACCTCTGGAGCTGAGTGTGTAGTGCAGGTTGAGTCTATAACTGATTGAAGCATTAATAAATAGAAGTTTTACATTATCTTTGTGTATCTTTTCCTGTTTTATGCATTGCAATATATTGGGTATGAATTGCAAGTTTACTGTTTATTTGCTGCATGAACCTATATGAACATGTTGAATAAGTGAATATAAGATAAAGCATCTATTTATGCAAAGATAAATAACTGTTATAAGAAGATAAGTAAGGTCTAGGGTGTACCTTAGGGAAATAATGTAGATCGCTGCATTAGTAGCGCGAAGGCTCCTTAGCCCCTGGTTAGGGCTACGCGAAGGTGAGTATAATAGAGCGCGAAGGCCTCCCAGTTCAAGAAAGTGCACGAAGTTCCCTACGCAAAGGTATTCATAGTTGGACTAAATTGACCCCTCAGACATCTCAAGGGTGCAAAAATTTGGTTCCAGCATTCCCCCATACTGCTTCGAGTGAGACCTTAGTCCGTGCTCCGCGGGCTGCTGCGGAAAGGGCCTGTAGTACAGGGATTTTGTTTGGCTAAATAACTCTGAACCTAGGTCAAGCCCCATCAAGCCAAAAATATTTCTTTATAATTCATAGTGTCATTAGATTAGAAAAATAAGGGGGAAATCCACCAAGGATGTCACAACCCCCACCTAGTTAAAGGGAACATTGTCCTCAGTGTTCTTATTAGCAAAATAGCAAACAAAATAAAGCTTCACACATAGATCTTAAATCCACTTATTCAGAAAAAAAATATGGGAAAATAACCCTTATTTTCTCAACCATTTCCCACGTGGCTTATTTTGGTCCAAAGTGCTTCCATTGCACCTTGACCTGCTTTGTTGCTCATTTCCAGAGCGTGATTTTCCTCTAGTCTAGGAAGAATAGTGACTTTGGTTGGAACTCCCCTTTAGTTCCACCTGTATCACAAACCAACCAAAAATTTGATTAGTATTATGAACACATTTATTAAGCAAGGAAACATGAAAAACATTGTGTGCTTTCACTTTGAGTGGTAAGGCCAATCTATAGGCCACTGACCCCACTCTCTCCAAGATTTGAAGTGGTTCACAATATTTTGTTGCCAAATTGGCACATGAGCCCACTATCAATGAGATTTTCTTTGGCTTAATGCAAAGAGAAATATGCTCCCCCACTTGAAATTCTTTGTGAATTCTCTACTGGTTTGCATAACTTTTTTTCCTATCCTGGGATGCCTTTAACTTTTTCTTGATATTAATAATTTTCTGCTTCATTTATTTTATCAAATCTAGTCTTACTCTATTTATTGGATGATCCTAACTATTGGGGTTGTTTCATTTCCTACCATAAAGTGCCTTGAAGGGACTCATTCCCAATGACTCTTGATAACCATTGTTGTATGCAAATTCCACGAGTGGAAGGTAATTTTCCCACTTTCTTGGCTAATGAATCACATACATCCTCAACATGTCTTCCAATATTCGATTCACTCTCTTTGTTAAAACATATTTTTTAGGATGATAAGTGGTGCTAAAGGCTAGCTAGGTTCCAAAACCAGTAAACAATGATTTCCAAAAGTTTCAAGAAAACTTGGCATCTTTATTTGATATTATCATTTTAGGTACTTTCTGCAACCTAAATATATTTTTAGGTCCCTATAATACTAGTGTATCCCCCTATTTTTATTGTTAGTGTAGACCACCATTGTCATTTTTGTGCCCATGTATCCCCCATATTTTTATTTTTGTGCCCTATAAAATCCCACTATTTTTATTGCTATGCCCTTACATTAGTATTGTTATCTAGGGTCTGATTATATTGTGACCCCTTAGACTCCTATATGTACCAAGGAGGTCTTATCATTTTCATCATCCAATAATTATTCACTTATGTAATGTAAATGAGGTTTCCCCCTCAAAGACGATATTTTTTAAGCCGTTGATCTATCTTTTCTTCTATTTTATGAGTTGGTTGCATAACATTTGGTATGAGAGCTTTGGATTCTAGGGTTTTGTTGCTTCAAGCAGGTCATCTTGGAAACTTTGCTATAATGTTTTTATGTAAGGTTTCACAAGCTAAAATTTCGACCACATGAATCCTAAATATTTATGAACTTCCTGTGAAACGTTTGGATCTTGGTTCACTATAGTTTCTAAGATATGGTCCAAAGAATTTAGGGTTTTTGCATGCTCCAGAATTCAGTCTTAAACAAGTGACCATGGGAAAATTGCCATAAATTTTGTAAAGAGCATCATATTTGAATTTTATAAAAGGTTATTGAAAGTGCATGGAATGTAGCTTTTTTTGTACCATTTTTAGGGCCGAAGGTTGAAACAGTGACACGTGGCATTCCTTACAAGTTCCCTCCACTAAATTAGTCCATAATCAGGGAATCGTGGGAGATTAGGCATAACTTTAGATTGAAAATTCCATTTTTGGTCTTAGTTGTGGTATTGGAAATAAGACTCATATGGATACCACAATATGGAATTTCAGATCTTGGAGAGGCGAAATTATAGATATACAATAGTTTCAATATCTATCTCCAAAAAAAAAAAAAAAGGAGTGTATATTTTTTTTAATTTGCATAACTTTTGTTTAAAAACTCAGTTTGAAGTGATTCAAAGGGCATAGAGAAGCAAAAATATCAGCATTTAATTCTAATATGCCTTGAAAAAAAATGGACACACCCAGTAAGCAACCCGAAATCTCTGATGTGACGCATGAAGAAGAGGAAGAAATGCAACAAATTTCACTCTCACAAACAACAACCAAAAATGAATCGGGAGTGATGAATGTTAAGATGGATGGTTTGGAGAAAAACATAAAAGGATATATGGATTGTTTAAAAGGGGATATGGAAGGTTTAAAAAAAGGCATGGAAGGTTTGAATGAAGGTTTGACAAAGTTGCTGCATGAAAGGCTTCTAAGTGGTGACAAGGTAAGCCATGAAAATCATGATGAGGACAAAAGGCAAATGAATTATGATTTTAGATACTCAAATGTTGGGTTTAAGACCCACCACATTCTAAATATCAATATGAGGAAGTTTTATGGCAATGATTTGGTAACATGGATACTACAGATCGAGCAATATTTTGATCTCCATGATGTGCAACACACACAAAAGGTATGCAATGCATCTTTATATTTATAACCCAATCATTTTGTATGGTATTGATGGATTTTTTCTCGTAAACCACTTGTCGCTTGGTCAATTTTTACGCAGGAAATGAGAACACATTATGAGGATACAAAGAGAAACAACTTCTTTAGCCAATTGATAAATCTCAAACAAAAGAGTTCAATAGCGGAGCACATTGAGGAATTCCAAATATTGAATATCAGGGTAATTGGTATTCCAAAGGAGCATAGGATTGAAGTGTTCATAGGGAATTTAGAGGATAACATCCAACATGAGGTTTTCCTTTGGGAACCTACTTCATTGGAGAAGGCCTTCAAGGTGGAAAGAAAAGTAGAAAGAAAAATTATGACAACAAGGAAGTCTACCACTCATAACTATAAAGATGGAAGTGTTGTTGATTCTAGCCTTCCACAAACTACAAGGTTGACACCACAAAAATTAGAGGAAAAAAGAGGAAAATGGATTTGTTATAGTTGTGATATTAAATACACTAAAGGTCATAAGTGTGCTAATAAGAAATTATTTTACACATATTTTGAAGAGGAGAAAGAAAAGGAATAATAAACATCAAAAGAGGATGATATACACTAGGAACACACCCTAGAGAAATAAGAAATGAATCTGACCATATGTTGTAAAGAATTGGCAGGAATTACCACTCGTCAAACTATCAAGATAGAAGGATATAACAAGAATAAAAAGGTAATAGTGTTGATTGATTAAGGTAATACCCATAGTTTTATTCATTGTAAGATAGCCAAAGAATTGGATTGCTTCCTATATCTAGCACCAAAGTGTCAAGTGATGGTTGCAAATGGAGGAACTATAAATTGCTATGGAAAGTTCCATAATATCAATCTAACCATGGGGGACTATGTATTGAATATTCCAATGCTTTCCATTCCAATGGGTGGTGTTGATGATGTACTAGGAGTAGAATGGTTACAATCTTTGGGGACAACAAATTTTTTTTTTTGATATCTAGCTGAATCAACAACGACGATGGTATCGTACTCGAGTTACACAAGGTTGAATCCCTCCGGTTGCCACTATAATAGCTAGGAGGAACTGCCCAACCCAAAAGGAATGACCCCTCAGGGTAAGACGAGACTTGAACCCATGTTCTGCACAGCGGCACGAACAACTTAGCAGATCATTCACTGACCATGAGACCAAACCCCTGCGGGCGGGGACAACAAATTTTAATTTTCAAGAACTTTTTTTCTTTTTTTTTTTGAAGGAAATAAAATTGAATTAAGGGGTATCATAGGGAAACTAGGAAAGATAATAATCTATAATTTCATGAAAAATATTCTGAAGAGAGAACAATAGGGCGTAATTGCAAAATTATGCTCATTAGAGGTTCAAACATCAAAATCATCTATTTCTCCAAATATCCAAAAATTCTTAGACAATCATTCTAAGGTATTTGAGACTCCCAATGGGCTCCCACCTATTCGTGATCATGATGATGCTATTCATTTTATTCCGAGAAGTGTTTTTCCAAACATCAGGCCTTACAGATATTCCTATGCCTAAAAGAGTGAAATTTAATGTATGGTTGCAAAAATGCTAGAGGTTGGTATAATTCAACCTAGTCAAAGTTCTTTCTCTACTCCAGTAGTATTGGTGTGCAAGAAGGATGGATCATGGTGTTTGTTCTTGGATTATAGGGAGCTCAACAAGCTCACTATTAAAAATTAATTTCCCATTCTTGTCATTGATGAATTGTTAGATGAATTACATGGATCAATTTACTTCACTAAGCTAGATCTTCATTCATGATATCATGAAATTAGAATGAAGACTAAAGACATTCTGAAAACAACATTAAGAACTCATGAGGGTGATTATGAATTTTTGGTCATGCCATTTGGCCTTACTAATGCACCTTCCAAATTTAAAGGTTTAATGAATTCTATTTTCAAATCCTTAGAAAATTTGTTATTATTTTTTGATGATATACTAATATGTAACAAGTCTTGGAAGGATCATGTTCAACATGTTCACAGGGTGCTCAAACTATTAGAGGAGAAACAATTATATGCAATAACCTCAAAATGTTTCTTTGAAGTACGAGAGGTGGAATATTTGGGTCATATTGTATCTCATGAGGGTGTTAAGGTAGACCCTAACAAAATTAAAGCCATTAAGGAATGGAAAATCCCCACAACCATAAAGCATATTTGAGGATCTCTTGAGTTGATAGGGTATTATCACAATTTTGTTAATAATGATGGGTGAATAGAAACAACTCTAACAACATTACTAAAGAAAGATGCATTTTCTTGGATTCTAGAAGCAACTAAGGCCTTTGAACATCCTAAAGAGGAAATTTTCCAAGCATCAATCCTAGCTACGTAAGGCTTCACAACAACCTTTATTGTGGAATGTGATGCCTAAGGAAATGGAATTGGTGTTGTTTTAATGCAAGAAGGAAGACCCATTGCTTTTCAAAGTCATCCAATCAAAGGAAACTATCTACACAAACCTATTTATGAGAAGGAAATATTGGAAATACTACATGAACTAAAGAAATGATGACCTTACCTAATGGGAATACACTTCAAGCTAAAAATAGATCATGATAGTATTAAACAATTTTTGGAACAAAGATTATCTTCATAAGAGAATCTAAAATGGGTCACAAAGATGTTGGGTTATGGCTTTGAAGTCATCTTGAAAGAAGGGAAGCAAAATGTTGTTGCAAATGCACTCTCAAGAAAGGATGAATATGTGGAAGCATTTCTTTGTGTCATTTCCATTATCCAACCTGATCGGGTAATCGAAGGAAGGAATGAATATAAGAATGAAGAAGAGGTGTGGACACTCATTCAAAAGTTGCAGCAATATCCTAGTACATATGATACATTTATCTGGAAAAATGATTCATTAAGGTACAAAGATCGCTTATATACTTGTAAGAATTCCAAAATCGAACACAAGATTATTTTGGAATTGCATGCCTCCCCCTTAGGAGGGAAATCAGTACTTTTAAAAACGTACCATAGTGTCAAGAAGGAATTTTTTTGGGATTCCTTAAATATGTTATTCAAAATTTTGTGGAAAAATGTTTGGTTTTCAAAATAAAAAAAATTGAGACAATTAAAACCCTAGGTCTATTACAACCTTTAGCCATTCCAAGTTAGCATTCGGAAGCGATCTCAATGGATTTTATCATAGGTTTACCCAAGTTTGAAGGAAATAGTTTCATCATGGTGGTAATTGATAGACTTACCAAGGGCTCACACATTTGTGCATTATATCATCCTTTTAAATACAGTACAGTTGCTACTGAATTTATGGAAACAATTCAAAAGATACATGGAAATCCAAATATTATTTTAAGTGATAGGGATCCCATTTTCACTGCAAATTTTTAAATGGAATTGTGTTCTTGTCTTGGTACTCAATTAGCTCATAGATCATCTTATCATCCTCAATCTGATGAGAAAACTTAGATAGTGAAAAATATTTGGAAGGATATCTTCGTTGCTTTGTATTTGATAAACAAACACAATGGGTCAGGTGGTTACCTCTAGTTGAATGGTGGTATAACACTCCCTTCCATACTATAGCAAAAATGAATCCATTTATGACACTTTATGGATATCATCCACCATCCATCGCATCATCTTTAAGAGAAAATTCTAAGGTTAAAGCAGTGGAAGATCACATCCAGCATCAAAAACAATATCTCCAACTCTTAAAGGATAACCTCCCTCTGGTACAAAATCGATTGAAACAACATGTAGGTCAACATTGTGGTGAAAAAGGTTTTCATGTAGGCGATTGGGTATTTTTATGACTACAACCATACAAACAAATGTCCCTCAAGAAAGCTAGGAAGGATAATAAATTATCACCCAAGTACTATGTCCATTAAAAGGTGTTGCAGAATATGGTACTATGGCGTACAATGTGGAGCTACCTGCATCTTCCTAAGTACACCTAGTTTTTCATGTTTCATGCTTAAAGAAGGTTACCGGTGACAAGCTCCCAATTAAAATAGTGTTTCTTGAACTTGAAGAAGAAGGAAAAATAATATTTGAGCTTGAAGTAGTCATAGAAATAAGAACATGATATTTATGGAATCGATTAATTTTAGAGTATCTAATTAAGTGAAGAGCTTACCTGCTAAACATTCCACATGGGAGGATGAGAATTTTATATAGAAGCATCTGAAACTACCTAGGCATTGAGGATGACACTTTTTTTAAGGAGAGCGGCATGTTAGGTCTCTATAATATTAGTTTATCCCCCTTATTTTTGTTGTTAGTGTAGCCCCCTATTTTTATTGTTGTGCCCCATAGAAGCCCACTATTGTTATTGTTGTGCCCCATAGAATCCCACTATTGTTATCGTTGTGCCCTTACATTATTATTGTTATGTAGGATCTCATTATATTGTGACCCATTAGACTCCTATATATACCAACGAGGTTTTATCATTTGTATCATCCAAGAATTGTTCATTTATGTAATGTAAAGGAGGTTTTCCACTCAAAGAGGATAATTTTTAAATTTTCGATCTATTTTTTCTTCTATTTTTTGAGTTGGTTGCATAACATATCTCCTTCATGAAGATTTGAGCAATATCAATTTCTCTACAAGTAGACTTAACAATTATAAAGTGAGATACATTTATCAACCTATCCACTACCACCATAATATAATCAAGTTATCTAGTTGTTTTGGGTAGAATTGCAATGAAATCCATGGATATGACCTCCCATTTCCATTCCATAATTGGAATTGGTTGTAGAAGTCTAGTTGAATGCCTACAAACTTCCTTCACTTGTTGAAACTCCAAACACTTTTCAAGGTATTTTGCAACATCTTTCTTCATTCCTGGTAAAAAATATTCCTTCTTAATGGCTATCATCCTCTTCTGATATCAAGGGTTACCCGAGTAAGGTATTATGTAGAATTCATCCATGAAAAGCTTCCTTATATCATCTATATCAGACACATTTTCTATTTTTAAAATTTAGTATCCCATCATCAGTGAGTTGGTAACTTCTACTGATAGATCCATCTGGTTTCTCCTACCAACACTTCTTCACCTATTGTTAATTTTTATCATCTATTATCCGTTCTTTAATTCTTCGCTTGATTTCAAATGAGCATGTGTTCAAGGTTGTTAGGTGAACCTCTTGCAAAGCTTCTACTGAGTGCATTTACCACCTTATTCTCTTTCCCTTTGATATGCTTTATTTCAAAGTAAAATTAATTGATCAAAGACAACCATATGGCTTATATCACATTTAGTTTGAGTTGGTAAAACAAGTATTTCAGTGCATTGGGATTTGACATCTGCACAAATCTCCCTTCCCAATAAGTAATGTCCACATTTTTGTGCACGCATAATGACTTCCAGCTCCATGTAATGAGTTCCATAATTCCTTTCATGTTCATTCAGTTTCTTTGATTCATAGTAGATTACATGTCCTTCTTGCATTAGGACTCCACCAAGTCCCTCCTTACAAGCATCAGTGCAAACTACAAAATATTTTTATGGGTTAGTTATTCTTAATATGGGTGCACAATTGACTAGCTTCTTTATTTGTTCTAAATAAGTTTCACATTTAGAAGTCCATTTAAAATTTACTCCTTTTCATGGTAAATAAATGATGGATGTACAATATTTGAGAAATTTCAAAACAACCTTCAATAGTAACCATCCAACCCCATAAATAATTTGACCTATATCACATTCTGGGGTGTGGGTCATTCCATTATTGCTTTAATCCTCTCTAGGTCCACAACCACTCCTTTTGAGATTACATGATCTAAATAGTGAACCTAAGTTTCAAAGAACTCACACTTGCTGAGTTTTGCATACAATTTATGCTCCCTTAGTAGTTGTAGAATAACTCGCAGGTGGTCCTCATGCTCTTCTTCATTCTTTGAATATACCAAAACGTCATCCACAAATGCTAGTACAAATTTATCCATGTATGGCCTAAGCACATTATTCATTAGGAACATAAAGGTTATTGGAGTGTTTATAAGCTTGAATGACACCACTACAAAATCATAGTGGCCATACCTTGTTTTGAATGTGGTTTTATGGATGTCTTCCTCTTTGATTTTAGCATGATGGTATCTAGTCCTTAAATGATTTTTGGAAAATATAACAACCCCTCCTAGTTCATCGAATAGGTCATATATATTGGGTAGAGAATACTTATTTTCCACAATTTCCTTAATCAATTTTCGGTAACTGATGCATGCAATGTTTCGTATTTATTTTTGACAAAAATCACAGGGGCTCCACACAGTGAAACATTGGGTTGTATATACCCTTTCTCCATCAATTTCTTCATCTGCAATTTTAATTCCATGAGCTCAATCATTCTCATACAATAAGGGGCCTTTGTTCTTGCTGTTATTCTAGTGATCAACTCAATAGTGAAATCAATGTCTATGTAGGGAACAATCTTGGAAATTAATATGAGAACATGTCATTGTAATGCTTTAATACTGGGTATCTCACAAAGTGATCTGCGATGCCTTATTTTTCCTCCATGATTTGGATGGTGTAAACAACACAACCCTTTCTACTGCAATTTTTTAATTGCATTGTGGAGATCATTCTGAGTGAAATTAGCTTCTTAATACCTTGTAGCGTTATTGATTCCCCTTCATTATTGAGGAATTCTATCTCTTTGTCATAACAATTCACCTTCGCTCTATGGGCAGCTAGGTGATCCATACCAATGAAAACATTGGATGATCCTAATGGCATCAAATTTAGTTTGACTACAGTGGCCATGCCTTTGATTTCCCAGGGAAAGAATCAATCATATTCTTATCTATCTCTTTTTCCTAGTGGCTACTTGAACAAGCCCTGATTCGTCATGGGTTTTATTTTTCAAATCAAATTTTTATACAATATTAAGGCTAATATAGATAAAATAATATCTTGGGTCAATTAAATTTAGTCTTGTAGGTCTTTTACCATACCTTCCATTTGAATAATCGTTGCTTGTTGGTATTCCTGCCTATTTTCCAATACAACATAAACATTGGGCATGCTTAGGGCCACATCATTCATGGTTGTTGCCTCTCATACATTATATAACTTTGTGATAGTATTGTATAGTCGAGGAAATTTCTCTGTAGGTGGTTCTATCCACATTCCTATCAGTGTAAGGTCCCTTTTCTAGACCTTTCAACCTTTTCATCCACTAATTTCTAAGGTTCATTTCTGTTGATTGAGGGATTTTGATTAAATTTGTTCCTAGTAGAGATATTAAACTTGCCAACCTTTCCCCTATGTTTATAGCCTGATATTGTATTCCATATTCCTTTGTCTTTCATCTTCTATTTAGTTCGGGCCTCAATATTACGCTTATATTGTTCATAACAATGATTGGTCTTTCGAATAATCTCATCTAGGGTCTTGGGTTCACCAAATTCTATTCATTCATGGTATGCATGTGGTAACCCATTGATATACTTATAGATCTCAGTATTTTCATACTTGTTGTAAGGTACATACCTTAGTAGTTCCAAGAATTTTCTAGTATACTGCTTAGTGCCAGTTTCCCCATTTTGTGTTCATAGAATTCCTTGATCCTATTGTCATTATATTTCTCATAAAGGTATTTTTCTTAGAAGTATATTTCAAAATTCCTCCATGTTAACTCCTTCTCTATGATACATATGATGTTCCTGAAATATCCACACAATATATCAACCTTTCATTTTCAAATTAATACAACCACCCTAACCTTCATTTTCTATTAATAATCATGTAAATCTGAAGTACTTCTTTATTCCCAAGAGTCAGTCCTCTATATCGTCTGCTTTATTGACTTCTCCATCAAAGTTCAGAGGTTTCTATTTCTTGAATTCTTGTGTGGGAGTGTTTTTTTTCTTCCTTTGATAATGATGCCTCTTAGATGTATTGTCTGATGATTTGTCAAGGATTTTTATCTTCCCTTCGTAGGAGTTGAGAAATTCTACTCCTCTTTCTACATGTTTGTGCCTCTTTCTTGATTGGCTACCTTCTTATATCTTATTATTCAACTTATACTTTTGGATATCTAATGGGATGTACCTAACCTTGCTCCTATCCTAATGGTTTGTACCAATTTTCTGCTACCTTTTCCTTTGTAGGTCTAACCGGATTTGTAATAATATGTGATTCACTTGTTCTTTTATCTGACAATATTCTCATTATTTGCCTTGAAACTTATTATTTTAACTCTTAGAATTCTAAGAGTTTCCATCAATTCAAGATTTTCCTCTTCTTTCATCTTCCCTACTGAATCTTGTTTTGGACCATGTTGGGATTTTTTAACACCATACTATTTAAATCTGTTACTCATTATTTCTCTTTATTTCTTTACCTCGATGTTGGTCTACCTTCTTTTACACACACAAATGTTAGCCAACAAGAAAATGCAATTAACATAGGTACTCATCACTTTTGTCTATGTTGATCTAAAACATAAAATCTCAATTATCTCATAGATAATATGAAACAAATAATCCTATAAAGCCATACATCACATTACTTTGTATTTTTAATATGCTCACGCACTTTTCATTAGAAATGAAATCTACAAAATCAAGCATATCGAGCACATCAAGCATTCATCTAGTGTGTGCATGTTAACCTCTTCAGGTCTAGTGCTTGAACCAGATGCTCTAACACCACATTGTAACATACTCACTCACCACTTATAAACCACACTATTGTGGAAGGAGGTAGTTACTATGATGACTTGACCTCCAATGTTTGGTTATGGAAATGGGGTCTAAATTTTTTGATCTTTTTCAAACTCTTCAAAACCCAAAACAAACATTGCCATTATGTTTGTCTCATCAAGAAGTTTTCCGTGATATAAATTTATTTCAATTCGACTCTTGGATCGATAAATATATCCATTTAATGATATAAACATTGATGGCACCCACATGGAATCCCATGTGATGCCCATGAGACCACTTCCTCACACCTAGAAGAATCCACATGGACAGTGGAATTACACATAGGATTTGGTTAAGTCGTAGGTTAGCTCATGACTCACCAAGACCAATGAAACCCTCACTGAGGCTTGACTATCAACCCTTCCCTAACCTGGCAAACCCAGACCTTGGGCCAACCCCAATATCACATGGGCCCTGACCTAGCTCAATCCTGACTTCATTGTCATGATGACATCATGCCCACATCATGTTTATTTCATGATCTCCATGTGGACTCCTCTATAAGTGCCATGTGTCACCTATATTTGGCCCATTTGGACCTAATAAAGGTATATTTTGGGTACCACAAATCATGCCACCTTTGATCCATGTCACATTCTCAACTATGTCACTACCACATTGATCTGAATTTGAAACTACTTGAAAAATTTTTGCAAGGTATTCAATTCAGTAGTAAACATGTTTAAAACATTCCCATGTCTTGCAGTAAAGAAATAAATGAAGTTTTCAGTTGTTCATGATCCATTCAAGCATAGCAGAAATATTTCCTTTGACTGTTTAACACATCAAAATGAATTTGTTCTGCAAAATCAATCAACCACAGATGCAAAAGAAGTTGATGAAGCAGTTCACCCCTCCTGGGCTACGTCTGCTGGGTCCATGGCTCCCAAATGGGCCAGCCCTCGTTTTGATTAAATGATAAAAATTAAATTAGAGCTGAATAGAAGTCTCTACAGGTGAAATAGACTATAAAATCGGATTCAGAACACATGAATCCTTTAGGATTGACTGCTGGTTCACCTCCAATGGATACCTGCAACCTGAAACAATTCTCTCAATACTGGGCCCTAGTGGCTCCTAGAACTTTCACGGCTCCAAAACCTATGCAAATGACCTATGATGGAAAAAAGACCTGTGCCAATGGCTTCATAATGTCCAAAATACCCAAAAAAAAAAAAAAAAAAAATCATCCAAAACCGCCTTTCCTAGCCAAAGTTATGGCCATTTTGTGAAAACTGCCATTTTCCCCTAAAAGGACTCCAGCTAACTTTAGTGGAGCTCCGCCAATTATGGCGGGACCGCCAAATTTGGCGCTATGCCAAAAATTCCGCCAACCATAACTGCAGTTAACTGCCTGAAAAATGTTGCATGTGACCACGTGGAGGTTTTCATCGGATTTCGTGCCCGGCGGTTTGGGTTTGGCCCTTGGTTCCTGGGCACGGTCATATGGAGGCGGGGCTGGCCCTTAGGGGTGAGCCCCCTTCTTTCCCGCCCATAGAATAATTCAAACCTTAAATAAACAATTTTCCATTAATCTTTCAAACGCATGGCTTGTGGTGCGTTGGTAAAGCTTGGGCTTTGTTGGACAGAGGTTGTGGGTTCAAACCACGAATGACCCAAAAAATTTAACATACGCCCAAAGATGCTTATGTCAGCCGATGTCACCCTGGGCCACATGGCGGCCTCCGGGCCTACCACGTGGGAACTTTTGATTGGCTATTCAGATGGAATATTCCTTGGAATATTCCCAGGAATATTTTAAAGAATATTCTACGGAATATTTATTTTTTAATTTTTTTTTAAATTCACAAATTAAGGGTCATTGGGCAATTTTGTTTTTGCCATAACTTTCACATACGGTGACCATTTTTTGAACCGTTTACGGCACCAGAATCGGGAGGACGAGCTCTATATGGTCATTCAAGTTCAAACTAATTTTGAGAACTTTCATTTTTGAGCATTTTTCGACACTTGGGACATGAGCCCCTGATCACGCCTCCCCATTGGGAAGCTTTTGGACCCCAAAAGCCTTTGAATACCTGTTAAAGAAGTGAGGGTACAACGCCCTCACTCTGTCCACCTCCATCCACTTTGCCTTGGTCGGTTTGCTACCTTTGAGACCAACTCAAACATAATCTACATTGCCCCTTCTTGAAGTGTGTGTCCTTCTGTCAAGGATTGTATCTTCTTTCAGCTCGTCTAAATATTCTGGCGAGAAATATTCTATAGATGGCAGCTGAACAACGCTTTCATGATCAGCGATCAAAGGAGGTTCATACAAACGTAGGTTCTCCACATTAACAACAAAATACATTTGCATGTAGGAAGGCAAATCTAATTGAAAAGCATTATTTCCAACCTTCTTGAGGATTTTGAATGGACCATAATGAATAGGCTTCAGCTTTTTACCTTCTCCTTGCATCCTTTCCTTACCAATGTATAGCCATACCTCATCCCCTTCTTGAAACTTGTGATCGATCCTATGCTTTTCATGTCTTTCCTTGTACTTGCCTTGACTCTTCTCAATTTGTTATTGAATTTGTTGATGTATTTGCTGAATTCTTTCAATGAATGAACTAGCTTTGTCAACATCACTATGTCCCTCAATGGCAACATCTTTCTCAAGAATGAAATTAAGAGGCGATTTTGGAAAGTAACCAAAATAAGCTTCAAACGGTGAGGTGTTTGTGGAAGAGTGCTTGGCACGGTTGTAAGCATGATGTATGTAGTGCAAATGTTCATCCCAAAGCTTGGGATGCTTGCTGCAATATCCTCTCAAGAGGTGCACAATGGTTCTGTTCAAAACTTCGGTTTGTCCATCTATTTGCGAATGGAAAGCAGTACTTTTCTTCAACTTTGTGTCTATCATCTCCCATAGGTTGGACCAAACATTCCCCACAAATCTGGAATCCCTGTCACTAATAATGGAAGTAGGAAAACCAAAGTGAATCCATACATGATGAAAAAATAATTCAGCAGTTTGTTCTGCAGTTATAGTTTTCTTACAAGGCATAAGTGTACACATTTTTCTGAAACGATCAACTACTGCATATAAATAATCATGCTGCTTTCTAGATTTTGGAAAACCTCCTACAAAATCCATAGAGATGCTCTCTCATGGTCTAGAAGGTACTGACAAAGGAGTATACAAGCCAAGCTTCCTATTACTAGGCTTGCTGGTAGCACATAATGAACAACCTCTTATGAACCTTGAAACAAAATCTACCATGCGAGGCCAATAACAATACCTCTGTAGATGTGCAACTGTTTTGCTTACACCAAAATGGCCAGCAATAAGAGAAGAATGAGCTTCTCTTATGACATTTATTCTCTCCCCCTGTGGTATAGAAAACTTTCCCAAATGAAACAGCAAATTGTTATGCATGTGATAGTCATTTTCCTCTACATGATTCCCTTTACTCAAGCTAGCATACACATCTTTAAAGTCATCATTAGATGCATACTATTCTATGTAACTATCATGTACAATGGAATGATTCTTAAGTAAAGTAACAACACCAATAATAGGCCTTAAAAGCATATCAAAAACTTTATTCAGAGTACCTTTCTTGTACCTTATTACCAAATGGAACTGTTGCAAGAAGCCCATCCATCTGAAGTGTCGTGACTGTTGTAACTTGCTTTGTGATTGCAAGTACTGTAAGGGTTGATGGCCGGTATGTATAACAATTTCTCTGCCTATCAAATAGTGTTTCCACTTTTTGACGCTTTGTACCAATGCATACAACTCCTTATCATAGGTAGGATAATTTATAACAACACCATTAAAAGTTTCAAAATGAAAAGAAATAGGCTTACCATGCTGTAGAAGAACTACACCCATGGCATAATCACTAGCATCGGTTTGTATCTCAAATGGCTGTCTCAAATCCGGTAAGGCAAGGACCGGAGCTGAACTAATCTTCTCTTTCAAATATTCCAAAGCTTTTTGCTGCTTGCCTCCCCATTGGAAAGCATGCTTCACACTTGTCACTGCATGCATAGGAGCTGCTATAGAAGAGAAGTTAGAGATGAACTTCCTCCAATATTGAGCTGCACCCAAAAAACTTCTTACGTCTGTTATGGATTTGGGAGTAGGCCACTTCACAATAGCCTCTATTTTAGCAGGATCAATCCTCAAAGTGCCTCCTCCTACTATGTGTCCCAAATAAACCAAAGAAGTCTTTCCAAATTCACACTTTGACATTTTAAGAAATAACTGATTCTTCTTCAAAACATCAAGTACTTTCCTAACATGCATGACATGATCTTCTCTAGACTTGCTAAAGATTAAGATGTCATCTAAGTAGAGAATAACGAAATCATCAAGAAAAGGACGCAAGACATCATCCATTACCCGCATGAAAGTTGCAGGTGCATTACACAAACCAAACAGCATCACAAGCCATTCATAGAGTCCTTGTTTGGTTTTAAACGCTGTCTTCCAAATGTCACTTTCTTCAATTCTTACTTGATGATATCCACTGTGCAAGTCTAACTTAGTGAAATATCGAGCATCCTTCAGCTGGTCTAGCAAATCATCTATCCTTGGGAGTGGGTAACGATTCTTTACCGTCATCTTGTTCAAGGCCCTGAAATCAACACACATACGCCAAGTGCCATCTTTCTTTGGAGTCAGTACAATCGGTGACCCACATGGCGAAGTACTTGGCCTTATGAAGCCCTTGTTCAACAAGTCCTTGATTTGCTTCTTTATCTTAGCATTCTCCATAATAGACATGAGGTACATGCCTATGTTTGGAAGAGGACAATCTGGATGCAAATGGATTTCATGTTGAATCTCCCTCTTAGGAGGCAAACCTGTTGGCTCCTGAAACATCTCATGATATACATCAACTACATCATATAGATCTCATTTAAGTTTTGGATCATAATTGTCAAATGACTCATGATTCACATCAACCTTGGGCTTTATCATTAGAAGAACAAAATTCTTACTTGAATTGACCAGCCTTTTTACCTGTCCTGCATTCACCATCGCTATATTTGTCTTCTTGCAATGAGCTCTAACAATGAACTCCTTGCCATCTTTGAAAAGATGATATTTGTTTTCATGGCGATGGAAGATAGCTTTTCTGTTAGACAAGTAAGGACTTCCCAAAACAATTCCTGCTATATCAAAAGGTACCACATCAAGTTCAACTGTATCAATAAAATGTGCAGTAATCGCAAAGTGCAATGTGCACTTTCTTGTAACTTGTAAATTTGCATCCTTGCAAATCCATCCAAGTGGATATGGCTTCGGATGTGGAACGGTCTCAAGTTTAAGCTGCTTGACCAAGTCTTCTGATATGAGGTTTTCTTGTGACCCACTATCAAAAAGTGTGTCAACCTTAGTATGTTTTGAAATCACCCTCACATGAAACAGTTCAATTCTTTCTTCCTCATTAGGAGCTTGTACATGACAGTTTGAGGTACTAGTGCTGGCTTGAATTTCCATTTCTTTTCCCTTCAAGTTTTTCAAACCCATGGCTGTAATTTTGGTTTCATCACCTGAATCATCCCCTAAATCTTGTGGAGTAGATGTAGTAGCAGCAGTTTTCTATTTCCCTTTGGATTTGTTAAACTGAGGTTTTTTCTCAGGATGTAATTTCCAATAGTTTTTCTCCTCATGGCCTGGTTTAGAACTGTGTTTACAGATCACTTTCTCACTCTCCTGTTTGATAGATGCATTCTTTTTGCCCTTTCCCTTGGAGGTTTTCTCTTTGTTTTTCCCCTTAGCGGGCTTGTTTCTACCCTCTTCAAATGTGCTTTTTCCCCTTGCCTCTAAATGGGTAGCTTGGACACAAACCTCATCCAAACTAGTAGGGTTAAACATCAAGATGGTGTGTCTAAGGTAGCTATGCAGGCCACCAATATACTTCAGCAAGGTGTCCTGGGTCTGTAAATCTACCCCTAACAAGAGAGCTCTTCTCCTGAATTCTTGGGTGTAGTCTTGGACACTTTGACCCTTAAGTTGTCTGAAATTTTGCCAGTTCATAATGGCTTTCTACATGTGAGAAAGAGGATAATTTTTTTTTTTAATGGCTAACAGAAAGTTAGTCCATGTTAAGGTAACCTTACCAAATTTCTTGATCTCCTCTTTGGTCTTGGCCTCCCAACAGACCAATGCTGCTCCATCCATTCTCAAAGAAGCCAATTGAATCTTTGTGGCATCATCATGCATGTTCTGGATCCTCAAGTAAACTTCCAACTGCCTAATCCAGTTGTCAATCTTTTCTGCATTCACTTCACCATTAAACATAAGTAATCTGAATTTTACATCAAGCTTCAAAAAATGAATTTTTCCAGAGGATCTATGTTTATGCACAGAAGAAGAAGACGAGGATGAAGAGGAAGGAGGTGACGATGGGGGTGGTGGATCACCATTACCTCCATGTCCTTTCTTGGAATGATCATCATCCTTCTTACCTCTTGAAGAACCCTCTCCTTCAAGTGGATGTTTGGACCCTTCTCCGGCCAATTTCTCATTTCTTTCTTGGTACAATATCCTCACCATTTCAGTGAGGTCCAAGAAAGCCTTTCTAAAGACTCTTTCTTCTTCTCTTGGATCCATGTCTTGAGGAATTTCTCCTTCATGTTCAGACATTCTTGAAGCTTCTGCTGAGACTCTTGAGGGTGAAATTGAAGGTGAAGATGATGACTCTCTGGCCTTCCTCCTTGACTGAGGATTCTCTCGTTCTCTAGTCAATTGTCCTTCCCCTCTTTTAAGTTTCAACCTGGTAAGAATCAATACTTGCAAGACAGATAGAAGATCTTTGCACAAAAACAATCAAAAGACAACTACACCAGAGATTGACTGAAAGAGCATTTATCTACTTTGCAATTGTATAACAAGAGCATTTCGAAGGCTTCCTAGCTCGTTTCAGGCTCTGTCTATAGCTTATTTGACTGCTTTTGATACAAAGAAACAACAACATGGCTTTGATACCAACTTGATCTGAATTTGAAACTACTTGAAAAAGATTTGCAAGGTATTCAATTAAGTAGTAAACATGTTTAAAACATTCCCATGTCTTGCAGTAAAGAAACAAATCAAGTCTTCAGTTGTTCATGATCCATTCAAGCATAGCATAAATATTTCCTTTTACTGTTTAACACATTAAAATGAATTTGTTCTGCAAAATAAATCAGCCACAGATGCAAAAGAAGTTGATGAAGCAGTTCACCCCTCCTGGGCTACGTCTGCTGGGTCCAAGGCTCCCAAATGGGTCAGTCCTCATTTTAATTAAATGCTCATAATGAATTTACATCTGATTAGAAGTATCTACATGTGAAATAGACTGTAAAATCGGATTCAGAACACATGAATCCTTCAGGATTGACTACTGGTTCACCTCCAATGGATACCTGCAACCTGAAACAGTTCTCACAATGTTGGGCTCTAGTGGCTCCTAGAACTTACATGGCTCCAAAACCTATGCAAATGACTTCTGATGGCTGAAATACCTCTTCCAATGGCTTCAGAACGTCCAAAATACCCAAAATCAAAAAAAAATAAATTGTCCAAAACCACCTTCCTAGCCAAAGTTATGGCCATTTAATGATAACTGCCAGTTTCCCCTAAAAGGACTCCAGCTAACTTTAGTGGAGCTCCGCCAATTATGGCGGGACAGCCAAATTTGGCGCTCCGCAAAAAAATTTGCCAACTATAACTGTGGTTAGCTGACCGAGATTTCCGTTGTGACCACGTGCAGTAGCTTGGCAGTTATTCTTGGATTTCGTGCCCAGTTTGGTTTGGCCCCGGTTCCGGGCGCATGGTCATATGAAATGGGAGGGCTGGCCCCCCAAATTTTCCCGCCCGTCACAAGTTTAAACATTAAATATTAACCTTTTCCGTTATATTTCAAGTCCCAAGGCGGTGGCGTATTGGTAATACTTTGGAGTAGTGGGGGGTAGGTCGGAGGTTCAATCCACCACCCACCATAAAAAAATTTACATACACCCAAATGAATTCTTACGTTAGCTGATGTCATCATGGGCCACGTGGTGGCCTCTAATTGGCCCGTCCCAACAGAATATTCCATGAAATATTCCACAAAATATTCTGTGGAATATTCTTTTTTAATTTTTTTTTTAAATTCAAAAATTAAGGGTCATTGGGCGATTTTGTTTTTGCCATAACTTTCACATACGGCGACCGTTTTTCGAACCGTTTTTGGCACCGGAATTAGGAGGACAATCTCTATCCATATTTTTAGGTTTGAACCAATTCTAAGCACTTGCATCTTTGAGCATTTTTCGACACTTGGGACATGAGCCCCTGATCAGTCCAAAACCATAACAATTCAATACCATGGACCCAATACTTGGGATCAACACTTATGACGAGATACCATGGCCCAAAACCATAGGTTCAAATACCAAAGACTAAATACCATGGACCAGAAACAAGTTTTCCCACACGTACGCGCTTTTCCTTGCATGAAAGTGTGTGTATACGTATACGCGCCTTAGGAACGTCCAACCCGCGTGTATACATGGCTTCGTCAAAGTGAACCTGCGTATATGTCTTTTTCTTCTTTCTGAGTACCTGAACTGTGATCTATCACCAGAGTGAGTTGCCATCAAGGACAACACCTATGCCATAGCACCAAAACTGTCAAACCTGTGCTAGAATGTCAACAATCTCCCCCTTTGGACTTGATGGCAACACCAAGATCCTCAAGATCATTCTCCCCTTTTGTCATCAGGGGAAAAGTGGTGTGCTCCCCCTCAGTACATGCTGAAATCTCTACTCTACTGTGTTGAACATGCTCCCCCTGACTGTAGGCAAGATCTGCAAAAAGATGTTCTTTAAAAAGAACCATGACTTATACATCATAACTGACTTTCCTATCGCAAAAGACTCTATACATACATCCATCACCCAACCAAGTGGGGATCATCCATCCAACCAAGTGGACATACATCATAAATTTACATATGACAACCAATTACATTACATCATTCATCCCAGGCGTAGTGGGGAAACCAAAATAGGTCATTACATGACCTTGATGAAAAGAAGATATACATGACATAGAGACGAAATATCTTGATCAAGACTATGAAAGTCATCAATAACTACTATCAGCAGCATCTATCAATCATTATTCAGATCAGCAACCATGTTCTCTTTATGTTCTTCCTCTGCAAGAGTTCCACCTGAAACCAACAACAGTTGTGAACTTGAACCAAAAGCTTCTAAGGTAATGCCAATAATGCATCACTAGAAGATTATCTGCTCCCCCTGAACCTATGCCAGATGGTCTCTGACAGACCCCTATCAAACTATCAGAGTCTGTCTCTGCTGATATCCTTCAAACCTCCATATACGCAACTGTATCTGCACAAACTAGCGTATGTACGCGGATCCTCCTCATCCAACTCGCGTACACCAATTTTTCTCTAAAACAGACAATTTTCAACAGCAGGTTGAAGCATCAACTACTCCCAGCTTCTGTCTGAGGTATTCAAATGTTTCCTTGGGCAACAGTTTGGTGAGCATATCAGCAACTTGTTCCTTAGAGGGAACATACTCCAACTTGACTTTTTGTTCCAACACTTGTTCCCGAAGAAAATGATATTTGATAGGTATGTGCTTGGTCTTTGAATGCATGACTCGACTCTTTGAAATGCTAATTGCACTCATGTTATCACATAAGATGGAGATAGGTGGAGTACAAGTGATTTGATAATCCTGCAAGGTTTGCATCATCCAAAGGAGTTGGGTGCAATAAGATGCATCAGCCACATATTCTGCTTCAACTGTAGATAAGGCAATAGAAGTTTGTTTCTTGTTGAACCAAGATACTAATCTGGAACCCATAAAGAATGCACCACCAATAGTGATTTTTATGTCATCCACGCTTCTAGCCCAATCTGCATTTGTATAAGCATGAAGAGTGAGATCTGCATCTCTAGGATACCATAGGCCATAGTTTTGAGTTCCTTGAAGATACTTGAAAGTTCTCTTTACTTCCTGAAGATGAGTTTCCTTAGGATTTTCCTGAAATATTCCAACCATTCCTACTGCATGCATGATGTCTGGTCGAGTACCTGTTAAATAGAGCAGACTTCCAATCATGGATCTATAGGTTGGTTGATGCACTGTTGCTGATTCATCATTTGCACTAAGGCTGCATCCTATGACCATAGGAGTACATACTGGTTTCGAATCTTCCATGCCATACTTCTTCAAGATCTGCTTGAGGTACTTGGTTTGAGATAAAAAGATACTGCCTTTATTTTGTTGGATTTGTAAACCAATAAAATATGTAGGTTCTACAAGCAAGGACATTTCGAATTCCTTCTGCATCACCAAGGCAAATTTTTGACTCATAACTTCTTCATTGCTGCCAAAGATGATATCACCTACATACACAACAAGTATTAGCAATTTTTTATTTTCAACTTTTATATAAAGATTCCTATCTGTTGATCCTTTTGAAAAACCTTGTTGATGAAGGTATTTGTCTAGACGATAGTACCAAGCCCTTGGAGCCTGTTTGAGACCATAGAGAGCCTTCTTTAGTTTTCATACAAGATTTGGATCA
>APFE031559916.1:88494-101630 GCA_000404065.3 Pinus taeda | reverse complement strand
TAGCTATGCAAGCCACCAATATATTTCAGCAAGGTTTCCTGGGTCTGTAAATCTACCCCTAACAAAAGAGCTCTTCTCCTGAATTCTTGGGTGTAGTCTTGGACACTCTAACCCTTAAGTTGTCTGAAAGTTTGCCAGTTCATAATGGCTTTCTGCATGTGAGAAAGAGGATAAAATTGTTTTTTAATGGCTAACAGAAATTCAGTCCATGTTAAGGTAACCTTACCAAATTTCTTGATCTCCTCTTTGGTCTTGGCCTCCCACCAGACCAATGCTGCTCCATCCATTCTCAAAGAAGCCAACTGAATCTTTGTGGCATCATCATGCATGTTCTGGATCCTCAAGTAAACCTCCAACTGCCTAATCCAGTTGTCAAGCTTTTCTGCATTCACTTCACCATTAAACATAGGCAATTTGAATTTTACATCAAGCTTCAAAAAAGGAATTTTTCCAGAGGATCTATGTTTATGCACAGAAGAAGAAGACAAGGATGAAGAGGAAGGAGGTGACGATGGGGGTGGTGGATCACCATTACCTCCATGTCATTTCTTGGATTATCATTATCCTTCTTGCCTCCTGAAGAACCCTCTCCTTCAAGTGGATGTTTGGACCCTTCTCCAACCAATTTCTCATTTCTTTCTTGGTACAATATCCTCACCATTTCAGTGGGGTCCAAGAAAGCCTTTCTGAAGACTCTCTCTTCTTCTCTTGGATCCGTGTCTTGAGGAATTTCTCCTCCATGTTCAGACATTCTTGAAGCTTCTGCTGAGACTCTTGAGGGTGAAATTGAAGGTGAAGGTGATGGCTCTCTGGCCTTCCTCCTTGACTGAGGATTCTCCCATTCTCTAGTTAATTGTCCTTCCCCTATTTTAAGTTTCAACTTGGTATGCATCAATACTTGCAAGACAGTTAGAAGATCTTTGCACTAAAACAATCAAAAGACAACTACACCAGAGATTGACTAAAAGAGCATTTATCTACTTTGCAATTGTATAACAAGAGCATTTCAAAAGCTTCCTGGCTCATTTCAGGCTCTGTCTATAGCTTATTTGATTGCTTTTGATGCAAAGAAACAACAACATGGCTCTGATACCAACTTGATCTGAATTTGAAACTACTTGAAAAAGTTTTGCAAGGTATTCAATTCAGTAGTAAACATGTTTAAAACATTCCCATGTCTTGCAGTAAATAAACAAATGAAGTTTTCAGCTGTTCATGATCCATTCAAGCATAGCAGAAATATTTCCTTTGACTGTTTAACACATCAAAATGAAGTTGTTCTGCAAAATAAATAAACCACAGATGTAAAAGAAGTTGATGAAGCAGTTCACCCCTCCTGGGCTATGTCTGCTGGGTCCAAGGCTCCCAAATGGGTCAGCCCTCATTTTGATTAAATGCTCAAAATGAAATTACAACTGAACAAAAGTCTCTACAGGTGAAATAGACTGTAAAATCAGATTCAAAACACATGAATCCTTCAAGATTGACTATTGGTTCACCTCCAATGGATACCTGCAACCTGAAACAGTTCTCTCAATACTGGGCCCTGGTGGCTCCTAGAACTTTCACGGTTCCAAAACCTATGCAAATGACCTCTGATGGCAAAAAGACCTGTGCTAATGGCTTCAGAACATCCAAAATACCCAAAAAAAAAAAAAAAAAAATTGTCCAAAACTGCCTTTCCTAGCCAAAGTTATGGCCATTTAATGAAAACTGCCATTTTCCCCTAAAAGGACTCCAGCTAACTTTAGTGGAGCTCCGCCAATTATGGTGGGACCGCCAAATTTGGCTCTCTACCAAAAATTCCGCCAACCATAACTGCAGTTAACTGCCCAAAAAATGCTGCATGTGACCACGTGGAGGTTTTCATCGGATTTCGTGCCCGGAGGTTTGGGTTTAGCCCTTGGTTCCTGGGCACGGTCGTATGGAGGCGAGGCTGGTCCTTAGGGGCTAGCCCCCTTCTTTCCCGCCCATTGCATAATTCAAACCTTAACTAAACAATTTTCCATTAATATTTCAAACGCATGGCTTATGGTACGTTGGTAAAGCTTGGGCTTTGTTGGACAGAGGTCGTGGGTTCAAATGGAATATTCCTTGGATATTCCTAGGAATATTTTAAAGAATATTCTATGGAATAATTTTTTTTTTTTTTTTTTTTTTTTTTCTTAATTCACAAATTAAGGGTCATTGGGCAATTTTGTTTTTGCCATAACTTTCACATACGGTGACCATTTTTCGAACCGTTTGCGGCGTCGGAATTGGGAGGATGAGCTCTATCTGGTCATTTAGGTTCGCACCAATTTTGAGCACTTTTATTTTTGAGCATTTTGCCGATGTCACCCTAGGCGGCGTGGTGGCCTCCAAGCTTGCCACGTGGCAACTTTTGATTGGCTGTTTAGATGCAATATTCTTTGGATATTCCTAGGAATATTCCTTGGAATATTCCTAGGAATATTTTAAAGAATATTCTATGGAATATTCTTTTTTTTTAAATTTTTTTTTTTAAACTCACAAATTAAGGGTCATTGGGCAATTTTGTTTTTGCCATAACTTTCACATACGGTGACCATTTTTTGAACCGTTTGTGGCGCCGGAATTGGGAGGATGAGCTCTATATGATCATTTAGGTTCGTGCCAATTTTGAGCACTTTTATTTTTGAGCATTTTTCGACACTTGGGACATGAGCCCCTGATCACACATTGGCCATGGGCCCCACCAAAGTTTCTAACTCAAAATTTTAAAATTCTTATTATATGAAATTAGGGGTTCATCTGATGGTACTACATAAGAGAGACATTCAACAATTACAATCTGTAGACCCCCTTCCCTCACTAACTTGGAAGGGGGGGTCTGTTATCATGGTTCCCACTCCTAGTTCTATTGTGACCCATTAGTAATGTTGGTTATCTCCATGACTTCAGTGGCCATGATTAAAATGTAGACCCCCCTTCTTGTTGACCTACTAAGGTGGGATAGGTCTGTTGTTGTATTTTCATCATCCAATATTTGCACAATCTCTATCATTTATCTTTCTTGAGGCCCGTGCACATATGTTCACCCATTCACTCTTAACCATGGTCAAAATGCTTATCCATATGGCTTAACAAGGTCAATCCCTTTTTCCTTTAGATATTTTGAATTTTTGGCCCTGCATGAACACATGTTTATGTATATATTTATAATTATAAATATATATGGGCCTCCTCCCTTGGTGTTGGTCATAGTGCTTGAACACATGGTGCCAAGGGTTCAAGTCTAGCCTCTCTTAAGCTTTAAATTTCTTGGCTTGTGCCCTTTTTTATTAATTTTTTGTTTTTAGGAAATGTGTATTACATGCAAGTGTTGGCCCTCCTAGGCTACGTAAGCCTCGGCTTGGTCTATACACCATTATATAATAATATATATATATATATATATATATATTATATATATATATATATATATATAATATATATATATATATATAATATATAATCTATATATATATGGTTGATATGCATGACTATGCATGTATATTAACAACACACTATCTCTTCTGAGCATTTTCTCATGTTGGAACACACACACACACACACAAAACTCAAAGCTGCCAAGGCTTGGTATAAAACTAATTTCATTTAGATTCATGTAGGAATTTATTTAAACAAGAATTTAAACCTTCCTTTCAAACTCAGGCCAACTACTAGCACACAATAACTCAAAATTATACAAACTCTTCTAGACTGGAATTTAGCATAAACATGCCCAATGTTACGAACAAGAATTCATCCTTTCGTCCATGAAATAAACAGGAAATTAAACATTTCATCATCGTTAGCATAGAATTTAACATTAACCATTCACATAGGAACTAGCATTCCTCACCATTAACATAGGCACCGAATTAGCACATTAATCCTATTCATAATATTCACATGCAACCCCCGGTTGCGGGTGATTAATATGGTTATTAATGATGGGGCGACCCTCCCAATGGGCAAGTGGCAGCCCAGATCTGCCAGCTGTAGGGGCAATCTACGGGCCTGCCACCCCCATCCTGATAAAATGAATGCAACTCTTAATGCTGCCCTGAAAATTGTCATTAGCTGCTTTATCTTTGGCCTTCGATTCGTCTCTCCGGTGCTCTGCCTGCAGTCGACCTGCGTTGGAATGTTCAGAGCTTGGAATGTCACTCTGCGGCTCTTTAAGAACCAGCCTTTGCTGGGTAGGCTGCATCTGCGGTCTGTTCATTGTGTCATATGGTTGTGGATGCTTTGCTTTTGTGATTTGACGCTGACGCTTGAGCCTTGGCAGCGGACTCTAAGGTTCAAACCTCGGCCCTCTGCACAGAAGGCCTTGGTCTCTTCCTTGGTGTGCCCTGGCTCTCTCGTCGGCAAGCTTCAGTGTGTTTTAGTGTATGCTCGCATTGCGCCCCTTGGCGCTCAGGGTGACTCTCTGGTTTAGCGCTCTGTGGTAAGTCTCATCCAGCCCCTCTGTGTTCTTTCAGATTCTTGTTCATCGCCCTTCGTGCTTTTGCCAACTATTCCACCTCTGGGCAAGATCAATTGGCTCTTTGTGAATTATGGCGGGTGGCAAACAAGTTCTTTGTGCAGCCTCTTTTGCAGTGACGCTCTAGAATGCCGCGTGAACGGCTCCGCCTCAGCAGTCCTAGGGGTGGGTCTCGGGGAGGAGTTATAGGAAGAGCTTCCCCTCAACGCTCCTCTCCCTCAATGGATTCCCCCTCTGATGAAGTTAGATCCCATGGGGCAAGGTGGGGCTGAGGCAGAGGAAGAGGCCGACGCCATGCAACTGTGTGCTCGCACAGCTCTCACCCCTCAACCCGCTTTCGGTTCCCATGTTCCCTGGACAATGCCACATATTTTGTATCGGTGCGGATTGAGAAGTGCGAAAACGCAGCCTCTCCAGAAGTCCCTGCAGAGCCTAGGCCACCTTCTCCTATTCAATGTCCAAGATTGCAGCCTACAGAAGCCTCGGGTGCGGTGGCGAGTCCAAGCGAGCCGGCAAAGGATGATTCTCCCTACACAGACACGAGTGCGTCCAATCAATATGGTTGTAGAATTGTTGAGGAGCAACCATCCACCTCCGTGGATGCTTGAGCTTGTATCCTCGCTGTTTTGGAGGTCACTTCTGCGGTTTCAGGTTGTGTGTTCGGCTGCCACAGTGAGCAGTGTTTGTTGTGGGATAGTTTTGTTCCTCTCAGGTCTGTTCAGGTCGAATTCAGTCTACATATGCATCTATGTTTGTCGTTATATGTATGTATGTTTGTATCTCCTCGCAAAGGCTAGGATAGGGAGTTTTGGAATGTGTCAAGCGGTCTGGCTTTCAATGGGTTCTGGTCTGTGTCCACTTGTCAGTCCTTCTGTCTTTCATTCTTACAGTCTTTTAGCCATGGATGGTGTTATGGTCTCTTCTTCCAGTGTTAAATTCCAGCTATAACCATCTCAGCTTGGCGAATGTAAGCTTTTTTGTAACCCTTTTTGTATAATAATAGAAGTAGCATAAATTACAAAAAAAAAAAAAAATATTCACATGCAACCAAAAATTCTAGACATTTAGCTTACATTTGCATGCATCAATTTTCTATAGCCATGCCACGTTTCTCAAAACTAAAAATTTAATTCCATAGGCACAAGCTTTAATTTCAAAGTTCTTAGTGAAATGCATTTATTTACAATAAGACAAGAGACCAAACTGAAGGTGGGACTTCAATTTCCCCCCATCCTTAAACTCATTACAACTATAATCACTTGTAGTAGTCATCCTGAAGCTAGATCCATGATCTAAGGGGAATTTACTTCAGTAGTTTCAAAAGGATGCCATAATCAACTCAAGAGGATGAGGACTTCTTATATAATTAGGTGGTTTATTATCTAGGAAATTACAACAAAATTTACAATATTGGGTGGTTTATTAGTTATGCTAAGCACTCTAAGAGTGGTTTATCAACCTGATAACAAGCGCCTTGGGTGGTTTATCAACTTTATCTTAGCAAGGACCCTTCTACATGTGGTTTATCAACCCTTTAACAACCACCCATATTTTTTTCTTAGCTAATCCTTGCAAGCACTCATTCCCATCTCCTCATAATTTTCTTGAACTCTTCCTGGTCACAATTTCTCTTTTCTAAGAATTTCATTCCCTTAGCTCATAGGAATTTTCAAAGCTCCTCATGCACTCCATTAAGAAGAATTCTAACCCCTGCATTTTTGTGCAATTCCCTTTTATTTTCCTTATGGATGTCTCTTGATACTCCTATTGGAAGCTTCCTATAATATTTCTTGATAACTTCCCACAAATTAAATAGTGGTGCTAGTTGGCTCCACACTGGCTTATTTTTCCTATTCCTCCTTAGATCATGGATCTGTGGTCCCACTCTTTATGCCATTACATAATAATATATTTATTTATAATTCAAGTTGTAATTACATTACAAAAATAAAGGGGAAATCCACCAAGGGTGTAACTATTTCCTTCATTATAGTTCATCTAGAAGGCATCAACTTCTGTTACTTTGAAAACTTGGTTGGGTTTTGGAAGTCAAAGCATTTTCTTGAAAACATTAGGGTTCAGATGAATGGGAGTCTTGGAATAGTTAGGAAGTTGTATATGCATTTTCTTTGTATAAAATCCATCAAAACATTATAAAATTAATTTAGAGAATTTGATGACTTCAAGTATGCACCCAAAATTCACAATCCCTAAAGTCTAGGCCTTGTTGGTGTTCCTTTATTCCAATCTAAGAGTTGAATACCATTTGTAAGCCACTAACCACTGAAATTCATGATCATATAACCTAAGTGTACTGAGAGTGTCTCTGCAAAATGTTTCTCGTACTTTATTTAGGATAATTGTTTGATACTTATCAACACTTATTAGATGGATGAATGCAACAATAAGTGGCTAATTTCATAGCTTTATGTATTAAGTATATTATTAATTCTCTTTGTGTGGATTCATGCAAAGGAAGTAGTTTATAATTAACAGGTACTACAATGATTCATAAATATAATGAAATATTAATAGGAAATGTGTCTTATTGAATATGAGAAATAATTTTAGACATGTGAGGGATGCACCATCATTATCATTTAATTATCTAGGTTGATATCAGTGGGATCTTACCTATGTTACTGTATCAAAACAAAATTTTCTATTTTTGTAGTTCTTTTTCTACATTTTTTAGGTCTTGAACTTCCAAAGCAATTTTAAGGCCATAAAGGGAATTTTTTGGGGAATTGAGCCAATGGAAATTGTAAACTTTGTTAATAATTAAAAAATGTGCTTCTTACATAAACCTTTCCAACATGCTATCACACACACCAAAAACAAATCGTATGCCCAAGTTACAACCACAGGAAGATGACATTCCAACTTACCCGATCAAGGCCCACAAGCCTTTGTTTCTTCATCTCTTAGGGTTAGGTTTTTGGATGTTAGGATTTTTCATTTCTTCTTTGTGATAGAAAAGATTTTGAGCCTCATTGTAAGATAGTTCAGTGAAGGTGTTGAGCGATTACATCTCTTCTTATAGATAATCTACCACCATTCAAGATAGTTTATATTCATTCTACATGTATACAGTCTCAACATCTTACATTTATTAATCAAATTCAAGTTTCATTGATCTATGTGCTTTTGTTATAAATCTATATAACATTTCTTTCCCTTCATAAATTTGGATCAATTGTGTTGATGGAATTGACTCACATGCAACGAGAATTGACTATATCGTGTGATCATAGCTAGATTATACACAATACACAAAGAAAAATAGAGTTTGAGAAGGAATTCCAACCAAGGTACTATTAGTATTAATGTGTATTTATACATAATAGATGTGGTTGGAATGGTTTTAGTTTCTCTAAAAAATCGCTCATACATTCACTTTTACCGATTATTACATAAATTTACTCATGTGAATATGATGACTTACATAGGCCTAACTGGCCCATACAACATCTCCGTACCCTCAATGCCTTGCTCATCTCCAACAAAGATGCAACAATGTCTTGGACCTTTACTTCTTGTAGAAGTATCCTTATTTTACATCAATCATGCATGATAATTTGTATAGGTATCTTAGTCACAACAACTATCATCTAGATAGGAAGATGCATATACACGAGGTTAATTGTTACTTGTACTCATTAGCTGGCTACATATTACAGATCTCAACTTTCAATAATTCTCTGCAATTTCTCTACCTTAGGGACTATTACTCCAACTAGGAACCATTAGGTAACTCCTCTCCAATCTGTGGGGCTCTATTGCCTCTATCTATGAAAGAATCCATCACATGATTTTTGTTCCTAGGATTCCTTCATCCATACATTAAATTAGTAAAATTATGCACATTAGCCATCCTACTCTTTGCCACTATTACAATCAAAGAACCATTTTACAATTTCATATGAGGGGGATCAATCAATATATTCTCATGTTCTCATCATATTTTCTATTTAGCTCTTTATGTGTATGTTCTACTTGTCTGGTCTCTTTCTTGAATGCATCCTTTTACTCCTCACCCACTACAAGAATTTTTTTCAAAGGTTTATTTATTCTCATCTCAGATACTCTTTTCATTATTTTTGTTATTCTGTTGTTGTTATATGTTTTCTATTGTTATGTCTATACTTAATTTTTATGGTTGTTGATTAATGTTGATGTGTTGCTACATTACCAAATGCGCCATATAAAATAATGACCGAGATGATTTCTTGTTTGTTATAGTTGATTTATTAGAGTTTACAATTAAATTTATGAAGGAAAATTTTAATAGCTAGACACTAAATCTTTTTGTCAGTTGGTATTTTCACAATAAGTGTCATTTTTTTATGAATGAATGTCAAGAAGAGGCTAATCTCATTAACTAGAGATTGATTTCAATTATAAAGGTGGAGAAGTTCACCTTCCTTAAACAAGGTTCATGTTTCACCCTCCCCTAACATATGACTCCAATGGCTAACCAAAATAATCACTCCACAACATAACTATGATTCAACTCAGCTATCCTTCATAAAATAATTTCTATATAGACTCATCACATAGTTTTTTATTCCATTAATTATAGGCTACCTGATTTATTAAAATTACAATGCATCAGGAAGATCACACACTAGAATAAGAGTAGAAAACAAGTTTAAATCTATTGTAATAGTCTGTAATAAACAACAAGCACATATATCATATACAAGATTATAATAATTCTTTATGAAGGGATATGGCCAATGCATCTCCTTGGATCTCTTTAAAATTTTGACAACGTTACATCCATTAGAAAGTTGTTTCTATAAAATATTCATTCTGCATCTTGCCTTCCTGAAAAGTGTATGCTCATGGAGTGGACAAGTAAGTCAACTTAGGTGGTTCACACATGAGCAGTAGACGTATATATGTGTGTGTGTGTGTACTATTAATGAGTGGAGTCTAACAAGATAATGCATCCCATGCAGGAAGTCGACCAACATCTTTGAATCTTCCAAGACTTTAACCATACTAATCAAGTCCTCCATTGATTATTCATAGTCATCCATTGATTATTGATCATTCATAGTAATCGTCCCGACTAAATTCAAACTGACTAGGCATGCCAATCCAAAAAGTTTATGTTGTCGAGCGTGCATCAATCCATCAACAATGATACTGAGATGAAACCCAATGGTATTTGAAAAAATGCAAGGGCTACAAAATTCTTTAGCTTGAGAGTGCCATATATTGTGCTCGTAGAGATCATTCAATGAATTGTACCATTCAACAAATTTGGGCTAGGATTCCCTCTACGATTTTAGATTCTTGAGCGCATCCATTTTATAAAGGTAGGTCCACAAAGAAAAACCTTAAATAAATGTAGAATGTTGGGATGTGAATTTATTGAAACCCTTCTAGCTTGTCCCTCTAAAAATTAACCAACTATTAATACCCATGCCAAAATGATAGTTAGTCAATTTGGCCTTACTCAATGTCTAATAATTGACAAGTAAGATTTTTCATTCCATCGATCACGTTGAACATACATATGCTTGTCAATGATAAGTTGATTTATATTCTCATGTTTTGTGATTATATGATTTTATAGGTGAAATTATGTTATGGTTCCCCCATCCAATATTTCACTCATCTATAGTTGAAGATGCAACAACATATCCAATTTCATTTTGGTATGGTTCGGGGTGTTCATTAGATAATGCAAGTCAAAGTCACTCATTAAAAACATAAATGTTATGTCCCAGACCATCATAAATAAATGCAATGCCAATCATTTAGGCTGGAAACACAAAAATTGGTTGGATTTATGGAACTCAACTGAAACATACATAATGGCTTAATTGATACCCCTCAAGCACTCATACCAATGAGAGAAAGAACATGCCAAAGCACCTACTAGAAACCCATGAAATTTGAGATTTATATATAACATAAACTTCGATTAGTAGCATGACCAACATGCTCTCATTTTTCATTGTTTTACGGTTTCTATGAACTCTATAAGCACAATACAAATAGCCAATGTAGGATTTCTCTCGGTGCCCAACTAGTTTTAACAACTTAGTGGATCCTTTTTTTTTGAACTTGGTTTTATAATTGAGAAACCTACTCATTAGTAGGAGAACCTATACTTGTTTCAGTAAATAATGACTGAATACATGATCAATATTTGAAGTTATTATAGATTATCGATCTCATTCTTCTTTTACATATCTTCAATTTTAGCATTCCTTCAAAAATTGGGCCAGAAGAAAACTATTTAAGAAACATTTACAAGTTTCCACACAACCTTAACATTCTTCAACAAGATTTTAAAGCCATATCCTTAACAAAGATATTCAACTTGCATTTTTTTTATATTCCATGAACCTTCAATCTCTTCGTCTCTATTTGATCTACTCCATTCATCATTGTTACATTCCTAGACTTAAGTACTAATGAAAACAGACGCATTGTTAAAGGAAACACCTTTAGATGTAGCAAAAATAAACTACATCATGAGAACATAGTAAGAACATACACAATACGAAAAGAAGAACAGGGTTTGTGAAGGAATTCCAACCAAGGTTATATTAGTATTAATGTGTATTTATACAAAATAGATGTTTCTAGAGTAGTTATACCCACTCTAACCAATCATTGATACATTCACCTTTTATTGATTATCACATACATTTTGTAACGCCTCCTCCCACATTTACCCAAATTGACAACCTTGATAGGGTAAATATGAGACGAGTGTCATTATGACATGACCTAACCTCCAGGTTCTAGTTAAGGAAGTGGGGCCTACAAATGGATCACTTACTAACATCCCACAGGGACTACAATCACTCAAGAGTTGGACAACCACCCCAGGTGATAAATCCTTGAGATGGAACCTTTTTCCTCTAACCTAGCTCCTTAACTACACCCTTGACACTACGTCCATGTAGTTGGAAGCCTATACACACACTCGCAAACTTTCTTCCATGAAGTTATGACCCAAATCCTCAAGTTTTGTGCATGCAGTTTCGTGATCTAAGCCACTTTTTTAGGCTAGCCTCCAGACTATTTCCCACAACTTCTTGTAACTTTCTAGAAGCATAGAGAAGACAATAAAAGTGTTAACCATTCAAACTTGAAGCACTAACCTGATTTAGACATGCCCAATCCATGATAGAAATTTTGTCAAACATATGGTAAACATATAAGATACATGCAATGAATGTATATCTAATCATAAACATATAGTCTTCATTTGAGAATCACCAAGAAGGCTTTAAGCCCTCTATAGATAGCTACAATAACATATGTCATCCCATGCATTCATTAACCATTCATTATATTATGAAATCATGTCAAGATCCATAGATATAATACATCATACAACAAACATATAAAAAAAATTGAAACCATGGAATATCAACCATAATGTCAACATGATAACCAGTACAAGTGTTCAAAGATCACAATAGGAAAATAAATATTATTAACATATGAAAATTCCAACCAATTTAAGGACTTCCACATACCACCTAATCATAGTGTTACACTGAAATTTGTCACCATGACTATCTGCAGTTAATATGGCTCCATCAATAGTCATATTGTCCTCCTTGTCAAGCCTCATACCTCTGCTCTTCATGTCAAACTTCAAAAAGAGAGAAAGTCACTTAAAAACATGTTTATCTCTGGGTACACAGGTTCTCTCTACCTTGCCTGCGTGTACGCACTCCAAACACACTGTACCTGCGTACTTGTACGCTCTGTAAGCCAAATGATGGGTGCGTACCCCTGTAAAGGTCAAAAGGCGCGAGTTTCATCTTTAAAAAGTTACTTGTGGTCACTTCTAGAGCCTTCTAGAAGAGTGTTTGACGTGTATTGAGCGCCTCCAGATGGTTCATGCACTCCTATGATAGAGGAACTTATCCCATCAAGAGAGGAGCTACCCCATCCAAAGAGGGAGTATCCCATTGATGTTGGAACTGAATAACTTCCTCTAGAATACTATAAATACAGGCCTTGGGCCAAAGGAGGGGAGGTGGAAAGCTGAACATTCTAAAGGGTAAATGCTGCTGGAATTAGGACTTCCATTGTTGACTTGTGAGGAGAGATCACTATCCTTCCTTGTTGCCATATTGGGAGTGGGTGAGCTTGTCAAAGTAGAGGAAATCTTTTGCTGGACCCTGGGAGGAGCTTGCACAACACCAAGGCTCAGGTTGTAATGGTTCCTTTTTTGTTTCCTTAATACAAATAAGTCCATTCTTCTCAATGATTTGTTGTTAATGAATTATTTCATGTACTCCTTGGTCTATGTGATGAATATGCTTTGTTTTATGATGAATATTCAGGTGTTATGTAATCGTTTGCTTTGTTAGTGTATGCAGGTCTTAAAGTGAAGGAGGAGCTCATCTGGATCAGCAAGGCTGGAATGCTACAACAAGCGTTGGACCTAAGGTAAGATCCGAAAACACTTGATCTCTCATAGAATAATGTGTGTTTAGAGAAGGATTGCTCTTGTTTGGTTTGTTTGTCACTAGAGAGTCTTAGACTCCTAGGGAGGTTAGGTTTGTCCGCAAAAATAACTCTTCCGCATGACAAATTGGCGACTCCACTGGGGAATCCATTGATGTGTTTGATTTTTCCTTTAATCATTGCTTTGATCTGA